>PVKH010002146.1:0-28003 GCA_004027955.1 Chaetophractus vellerosus
GAGCTGCCGTGGGCAGGGCAAAAAACTGCCACGGACAGGGCAAAAGCCACCACGGGCAGGGCAGGTCGCCCGCGAATGGAGCGCAGCCAGCCACCCATGAACTGAAAGCCGGCCGTGAATAGAAGCAGAAGCCGCCCACAAGCGGGGAAAGCCGCGCCTGCGCAGTGACCAGTCTCAGCGCGTCGCCGCAGCGGGGGGTAGGGGAGATATGTAATAAAATAAATAAATCTTTAAAAAAAAAAAAGTATAAGGGATTCCCATATACCCCATCCTGTCCCCCTCCCACATCTTCCCCTGTTAATAACATCTTACAGTAGTATGGTACATTTGTTACAAATGAAACATTGCTACTAACCAAGGTCTATAGTTTACATTTGTGGTTTACACTTAATGTACTACATTCCTCCTATTATTCCCTCTCCTTCCACTCGGAACCTCTGGGAACCACTATCTTTATATCCATATTGTGTGTACTTTCATTACTACAATAATAATAACTTTAATTTGTCCATGGTTGCAATCACCCCTTATGTTTATTCATTCCTCAAACTTGAGGATTTTGGAACGGTGATGCCCACTCTGCTTCAGATTGAGAGAGGACTTTGATCTTATGGGATAGATGGAAGGAACTGTTTTGCTTGCAGTTGTAGATACTCTTTGCTTTTTGGGTTAGGGGTTGTCCATCATCATCATTTTTTTTTTAAGATTTATTTTTATTTATTATACATCCCCCCCCCTTTTTTCCTGTTCTTGCTGTGTTCATTTTTTTTTCTCTGCGTCTGCTTGTCTCCCCCCGCTGGGGCGACCCGCTGAGTCGGCTCACCGGCAAGGTGGCCCGCCTGCTTGTGGGTGCTTGCCCTTGCTCATGGGGGCCTGCCCTTGCCTGTAGGGGCTTGCCTTTTTGCCCGCCCGCCGGGGGCTTGCCCTCTCAAGGCGGTCCGCCCACTCGAGGAGGCCCAGGGACCGAACCTGGGGCCTTCCATGTGGTAAACTGGAGCCCTACCAACTGGGCTATACAGCCGGCCCCATCATTTTTTTTTTTTGTCCTGGGTGAGTCTGAAGAACTGGGGAATAGGTGTTGGCCACAACTCTGCTGAGATTCAGGGCTCAACTGTCATATGAATAGAAGGAAGATTTAAGGCTCTAGGACATATATTTAATGGGTATAGTGATAATTATAGGTTCAAATAAAAGGGGGTAGAAGAATCATGTGTAGGGAAATTATAAATGAGTCTAACTCTGTTACATTGAGGAAATAGGTTAATCATATATTCCACAGTAAGGGAATATGTGCCTTGCCTATAGTGCTCAACCAGCATATGAACAGACTGAAGATTTAAGTCTCTGGGACATATATTTAATGGGTATAGAGCTAATTATAGGTTCAAATAAAAGGGGTAGAAGAATCATGTGTAGGGAAATTATAAATGAGCCGGTGTTACATTGAGAAATAGGTCATCATATATTCCAAGTTTAGGCCCGCCTATGGGGTGCTGGATTCAAGAAGTTGTATGCCTTGCCTATAGTGTCCAGCTTTCTCTAGAATCCTCATGAGCACCCCTATTTGAGGCTTTGTTTACTGTGGCAGTTAATGAGATGTGCCTGAGACATGCATAAGTGTAACCTCTGGGATGACCTCCTGACTCATTTTGAAATCTCTTAGCCGTAAAAACTCTTTTTGTATTTAATGTTTCCCCCTTTTGGTCAAATGCATTGCTGGTTGGTCCTTGGTATTAATCCCTCTATGCCAGGGAGGCTCATCCCTGGAAGTCATGTCCCACACTAGAGGAAAGGTAGTGAGTTTATTTGCTGAGTTTGGCTTAGAGATAGCCACAGTTGAGTAACAAGAATGTTTTCAGGAAGTAACTCTTAGGCAATAGTTATTTTTAGGCTGAGTTTCAATTTTACAAGAGTAAGTTTTATAAGTATAAGCATTAATATTGAGGGTTTAGCATATTGGTCTGTTTTCTTCTATTAGGCACTGCCTATGTGGTTCTTAATCCTACCTACAAATCAGTAACTTATAAAACATAAAAATAATACAGCTGTTTGGTATATTTCCCAACCTTAGCCATTGTATCAAAATCTTCTAGGATGTGTTTCCATTATGTTTAATTTTAGAAAGTTTGAGAGGTCATTCTAAAGTACAGCCCTACTAAGGTTTAACTGTGTCTTTATTGAGTTGAAGAATTAAACATAAATTAAATTAAGTTCTCTAGATGTGGCACAACTAAGAATATCCCTTCTGTCATCTAAATTTCCTACTTATGTTAATGTAACCAATCTGGTGTATAATTAAAAACTTCTTATGGTGTGGTTTTTCCTTATGAATTTTAAAAATTAAGTCTCCATGATTCTGTTTTTGTCCTGTTGATTTTGATTTTTACCAAAATTCAAGATTTAACTTTCTCCTGCTGTTGATTCCTGGAAATGGTCTGGAGGTGAGTCAGGATCCTCAAATACATTGCATTGGCCCTCCCACCCAGCTTATGTTCACACCAGATTTGATAAGCACACTATTTAGTTTTACATCAAAATTGCTGATATTCATGTTTAGGTCAGAGTAAAGGACAGAGTACATAAACTTATGCACAGTGTCTAATCACTACTTCGAGCACCCCTTGGGTCCTAAAACAACCTAGAAAATTCCTCTTCAGGATTTAAGCTTAGTTGATTTACAGAGGTAAATGGAAAGCTTCAATGAACATTTGTTTGCTTATGATTGGAAATTCTTGTAGAGGTTGACCAAGGCTTTTATTCTGCAAGTATAGATAAAAGGCATCTATATAGAATGTCCAGGAAACAATATCCTGATATAAAAATAATTCAAAATGAAAATGATGATATTAAATATTTTCTGGTTTGATAGATTGAAATTAGAAGACTAGAACATACTGTTTGCCAATAGAGTCACTGGCAATGCCAGTATAGGGAAAAGGAAACACAAAGAACACTTTTTGACTCCTGGCATTCAAATTACCTAAGAGATCAGAGATCATTCCTTTCATTTTGCAAATGAGAGAAGTGAAGAAGTGACTTGCCAAAGAATGCATATCTAGATAGTGGCAGAATTAATATTAGGATCTGAATCTTCTAAATCCTATTCAATATTTCTTTCACTGTACTAGATGGCCAGGCAAATCTTAATGAGGTCAATGATAGCAAGTAATCTTAGCAATAAATTTATAACCAAGCTTCTATTTGCTGATCTTTGATAGTGCCCTAATAGATAATACACCTTTATTCATTTATAATCCAACTTCATTTAAATTTCTACTTAGAGATACCCAGAATCAGGGTATAAAATCTTGTCTGTTATTTCCTTTTCAAATTCTGTAACAAGAAGCTATGTGTAGTATAAGAACAATCCTCTTAATCTTTCACCTGAATACAATGCAAGCACCTACCTTTCTGAATTGCTTTATAAACTGTTGCAATTTACAGATTGTTTTTCGAACAGCTTCTTTGCAACGAGATTAACAAGTACCTTTGTGTGAGAACACGTATACGGTATAGCATTGAAATATAAATCAATTATTTTCGACCTAACACTAGCCAGAAGCTGTACTGCTAATTAACAAGCTGAACTCCAGGATCCCTTTGCTATTGCTCATTAAAGAGTTCATCACAAATGTTAAAAATTCTCAGGCTAAGCAAACTCTAGAGCATTGCCATTTAGAGAAGGAGGCAGATGTCCATCTGGTTGGTATTATTAAGAATGCAAGTAGGAAAGGAGAGAAGAAAATGTTCTTGGGGAGATAAATTGTCACATAGATTCACAGAAGGGCTGCCTTGACATTTAGCAGAAGGATATCTGAGTGTCATAAAATAAGCCAGTGCAGTAAGCTAGTGGTCAGAGCAGCTCTGATTCCCAAATGCACAATGGAGTGGTGCAACTACGAAGGCAACTATGCTACATAGCTTAGCACAAGTGAAGGTAGAAGGTAAAGCAAGGACAAATGAAAGTCTACAGTCTTCTTCTGTCTTGAACAGCATTCCCTAATGTGTTAAATCTGAACTACTCATCTTCATTTTTTCAGAGATTATATAACCATTTTGTTGTAATCAGAGAGCAATGTTGAAAAACAAATAAGCAAGCAAGCAAATTCATAATCTGTAAAAGTAAGGTAGTCAAAATGTTGCTTCTGAAAAGGAGGCATTCTGTCTTCTTAGTGTTAAGTTTGTTGGGCACCTGAGAAATTTGTTGGGCAGCTGAGAATAGGGCTGCTCATTAAGGCTATATATGTATTCATAAATTCAGTGAAGGTCTTCTAGGGAAAGAGTCAGCACCTTCCTGCAGGTTAGGATTCTCTCTCACACACATAAGGACCTGGAAAAGTAAGGGCACTATACTTCAGTTCACCTGGAAGGTAGGGAGGGCAGTCACTGGTCTCTTCTCACGTTCTTCAGTTCTGCATTCTCACAGCTTTATCCGTAAATCTAACCCCAATCTAGCTACCTATTGTCACCCCATTTTAAACATCAGTTTATGGACTTCACTGTGTAGAGGAAGTTTTTACAGGAGGTATACTTTGAAAGGCGCTTTAAAAATGGGTAGCATTCAAGAAGATAGGAGGAGCGGTAGGCGTGGCATGTGAGGGAAGAGAAAAACACCTGAGTGAAGGAGCATCATTGAAAGGCCTGGCCTAAGAGCCTTACAAATTAGATTTATATAGATAGTTTCTATATCCAGTAACAGGGTAGATGGCCATGCTATTTTCTTATATTTGAGAAAATTGAGTAATAACTTGTTGAGCAGAATTAAGAATTTGCTTTATATTTTTTAAGTTTAAAATCCATGATAGTTAAGGGATGGGTCAAGTAAGGTGTCCTAGATTGAATTGTATGCTCCAACAGTGCGGCAGTGGTAAGGTGCATTTACTGTAATTACCCAAACAAAGCATTGGGGAGGATTATGGATTGGTTAAATGCACTCCCTCTCCTACTTGGCAATCTAAAATGACATGTTACTATTAAGCAAAGTAATTCTTTAGTACATTAACAACACTCAATCTAAAGTGCCTCACAGAGAAAATGCTATTGAACACTGCAATTATCCTAAACATGGATGCAATGTTATTAGATGTTGAGTATTTATAAATGTGAGTCTATTATGTACACCTTAAATAATTAGAGATTGTTACAATAAACATGTCTGAATTACCACAGTGTGGAGAGATATAACTAATTCATCATAATTTTTACCATATCACAAAAATGCTCTAATGGTTTATGAGTGAATCTTGTCATTCTTTATCTGGAAAGGCCCCCAAATTCTGTAAACATTATAATAAAGTTTTAAATGATCTTTGATGGACAGGCGCCTAAGATTCTTATCTGTTCTAACTACAAAAGTTGATTTGAAAATTCCCTAAATGAAGCTTCAGAAGGATGATCAGATCATTTTTCCCCAAATGCTGCTAGAAATGCTGCTTCCAACAATGATATAGTCAAAAAATCTGAAGATTGTCTACACTCATAGTGCCTGTTCCTCACCATGTCTTAATTCAATTTGGCTGCCCTACCATTACCACCACAGGCATTTTCTCAGGGCATCAACCATCTCCATAGCCAATGGACACTTTCTTGTGTTTAGATTACTTGTATACTTCTACTCACCCCAGTCAATCTCTTGGTCCCAGGATTTTCTCTAATCCAGTGGCCAATCTCTCTTATTCTCCTAAACTGAGTACTCAACCAGATTTCTATATCTGTGTGTTCCTTAGAACCCAATTTCTGACCTCTCTCCACATTCTCATCTACCTCCCCCACTAGAGTAAAACTCCCATGCATCTATCTTATTCATTTTTATATAGTCCATGACTACAATCATATCTCCTCTGTAGAAGATGCTCAATAGAATAATAGAAAGATTGTATTAATCCTTTTCCATGACTGAAAGATCTTCTTTATTCTGATGGCTTTCTAGTGTATATTTCAAAGTCTTCTTCTCTCTGAGCTACAAGCTTACAAATACATATCCTTGTGTCTTCATATGCAAGGACTTCTGTGACAAAATAGCACACAATGGGTTGGCTCAAACAACACACATTTATTGTCTCATGGTTTTGGAGGCTGGAAGCCCAAAGTCAAAGCATCAGCAAAGCCATGTGTTTCTCCTAAAGTCTGTAGCATTCTGATGCAGGTTTGCCATAGCCCTTAGGGTCCCTAGGCCTGCGGCTCTGCCTGCCACCACATGGAGATCTCTCTGTCCTTATGTCTGCTCTTCCAGTTTCTGATGACTTCCAGCTTCTTCCCATGGTTTTCTCTGACCTCATCCATATTTATTCTCTTCATAAGGCCTCCAGTCATATGGATTAAGAAGCACCCTGATTCAATTTGGCCACACTTTAAGCAATAATAACATCTTCAAAAGGTCCTATATACAAATGAGTTCATATAGACAGGAATATGGATTAAGATTAAGAACATGTATTTTGCCAGGGTATATAATTCAATCTAGGACATCTTCTTGACCTATCCCTTAAATAGCATGGATCTTAAATTTAACAAATATAAAACATAAATTCTTAATTCTGCTCAACCAGTTATAACTCAATTTTCTCAAATATAAGGAAATGGTATAACCATCTACCCGGTTGCTTGACCTAGAAACTATGCATTACCCTTGATATGTCTCATTTTCTCAAACTAATATCTAATACATCAGGAGATTCAGTCAATTTTACCTTTGAAATATAATGTTAATTTATCTACTAATCTCTATCTTCACAGTTTTTATCCTAAACCAGCATTCCTTGATTAGACCCTTCCATGGCCTCCTAACTTATCAATGTACAGATCAGATGAGAGGTAACCTGTATAAATTCTATGCCTGAAAGTTCCAACATGGTCCTAGACTGAAGTATAAATCCTAAGTAAAGAATTTGAAGCACCCTGCCTTTTCTTCTTTACCCCAACTCTCCCACCACCAGGACCAAACTCACTCTCATGACACTGCCAATCCATTTCATAAGAAGAAGATTTTTAAAAAAATTATATCTGAGTAAACTACTCCCATACTGGAATATCTACTGCATTGTCCCGGCCCATAGAATAAAATCCATTTTTCTTAGTATGGCCAATGCTTGGTCCTTGACCTGTCTTCCTATTTACCCACTCATCTCATTCTATACTAAATCTCAGCATCTCTGGTCTTTTTCAAGTGTTAAACCTTTCTCAGGTCTGGTCTTTGAATGTCTGTTCCTGCTATCTAAAGGGCCCTTTCCTCTCTCTGACTAACTTACTACTTACTGTTTTTAGGTCTCAGTATACCTAAACCCTACTCCTCACAGAGGCCTTTCTTGATCAAAGTGTTCAAAATGTTGAAGAGGATGTGGAGAGATAGGAATGCTTATTCACTGTTGGTGGGAATGTAGAATGGTACAGCCACTGTGGAGCACTATTTAGCAGTTCCTAAGGAAGTTGAATATAGACTTGCCATGGACTTGGCAATACCATTACTAGTTATATCCCCAGAAGAACTGAGAGCGGTGACACAAATAGACATCTGCCCACTAATTTTCATAGCAGCATTATTCATGATAGCCAAAAGTTGGAAACAACCCAGGTGTCCATCAACTGATGAATGAATAAACAAATTGTGGAGTATACACATGACGGAATGCTAAGCAGTGGTAAGAAGAAATGAAGTTGTGAAGCATATGACAACATGGATGAACCTGGAGGATATATGTTGAGTGAAGCAAGCCAGACGCAAAGCACTATGATGAGCTAAATATATTATGGGAAATATAAATATATTATGTGAAATGTGAATATGGGAAAAATCACATATATAAGACCATTTTTCTTTGAAGTGGAACAAATATAGGTTAAAACTATAAAATGTTAATTTCAGACAAAAAAATATTATTATACTAAGTGAAGGAGACCAGACACAGAGTACTATATATTGTATGATTCCATTTACATAAAATGTGAATATAAATCAATTTGCAATGATGAAATTATATTAGTGGTTATGTAGGGCTAGGGAAGGAATGCTAAGGACTATGGAGTCCTTTTGGAGTAATAAAATTGTACTAAAATTTTTGAAATGATGAATGTACAACATTGTGATTGTAATAAAAACCTTTGATTATACACTTTGAATAGATCATATGGTATGTGAATATATCTCAATAAAACTGCTTTATAAACAAATAAAAAATAGATTATATATTTTTTCTATCTCTAATTGGTTTTAATGATATAATAACAAGACTTTTTTTGTATCAATATTTTCAGTCAAGATCCTGAAAGGCAAACAAAGAAATACATAGCATCTCCCTCTTCAGAATAGTGCCTGAGGGAGGTTTATTAATCTATGTGCATAATGCCCCTTCATTAGCAAATAGTAGGCACTCAATAAGTATGTTTAATCAATTGAGGAAAATAATTCACAGAGAAGATCCATGTTCCCTTTTTTCCGACTATATTGTTTGTTGTTCTCAGAATCCGTCTGGCTCTCAGAATGCAGAAGCTTTATTCCTGACAGACCTCCAGTCTATTCAGTTAGCTTCAAATTTGGACTTGAGAGAATTCATGTTTTGGCATATAATTGTGTTGGGTAGGTCCAACAATAAGGTTGGCTCATACCAGTTAAGGATAATGAGTTAAAGCAAAAAATAAAATAGTAAAACAAAATAAAATAAAATAAAATAATAAAATAAAATAGAAATAAAAGTGCAAGGGAAATCCAGAAAGATGGTGGCTTGAGTAACTCTGTCCTAATTACCTCATCTACTAAAGCTCCCATCTCTGTCTATCAGTCAATCTGTTACTGGCTGCTATCATCAGATAGGCAAGGCCAAAGGAATGCAATTGAGGTCCCATCTCCATGGACTTCTGGCCAAAATAGATGGTAGAGTAATCTCTCCTCAGAGGGTTGGACAAGAGCTCTTTCAGGACAAGAAGAGTTGGGTCCTCAGAGACTGATGGACCTTGCCTCCCTCACCCAGTAAAAGGTGTTATTCCTCCCCTTACTGGTACTTGACCTCCCTGGTTCTTAAATTACTGAAGAAGGACTGAAAAATTGCCTTGAATTGTCTCTGCTTCTGATCCTGGAACAGCATGAAGAGACCAGGGATTAGAGAGGGTTTTACCTGGAAGTTCCTGGGGGTCCCATGGGCTCCTCCTGCTGAAGGGTTAGTTCACAATTAAAGAGAATCCAACCACCAGAGGACTGCTGACAGGTTCTGCTCCTGAAGCTGAACCACCATTAGTAGACAAAGCTAAACAATGACATGCCAAAGGGAGGCAGGCCCAGGAGTAAAATGATAACTCAGTCCACTCAGAACCTGCTCTTACATGGAGAAAAAGGACAAAACCTGAAAAGAACAATAAGAACACTTAAGAAGATTCAAAGACAGCACCAAATATAGAATGTTTGGAACTAGAAAACATGCTTTTTCATGTAAGGAAAACCGGTGGTGTAATTGATTAATTGAAAGGAATATTATATTGTTAAATTTCAAATTGGTGGCCTGATAAATGAAAAGAAAATATAAAAGTAGTGGAGAATGAATGTGGAAGAAGGAATACGAGAATAATAGAGGTTCCAAAAAGAAATGAAAAAATAAGAAATGGAATAGAGACAATAATTAAACTAATAGGGAAAAAAGTCCCTGAACTATAGAAGAACTTGAGACTGCAGAAAGGCTCAGTGAGTTGTGGGCAGGACTGATCCTGGTAAAGGCAAGGAGAAAAATCTTATAAACTCCCAAGCCAAAAGCACTGGTAACTTACATTGAGTGTAATATGTGTAAACCATGGAGGAAATAAAGGAGTCTAAACCAAGAAATCTATACCCACTCAAGATAGAATTTGCCTGTTATGTTAATGTAGATATGCAAAAAAGCAATGAAAGTGTATGTCACCCACATAACTGATCTGAGAAAAATTTCAGGAAAATATTGCATCCAGACAATAAATAAATCAGAATGGAATTCTCAAAAAAGGGAAAGTTGAAGAGAAAAAATTATGTGTGAGTAATAGAAGATAGAAAGATGATAGATGCATAGATACATAGATAGATATAGATAATAGATAGAGATGAACACAATTCATAATATGTGACTATAATTTATAAGTACTAAAATAAGAATTCTTGAAATAGAATACATTACAAGAAAAGGTAAATAATTTAGAATAAAAAGTTCTGAAGTAGCTTAGCAAAATCTTATTGGTAGGGTCAGGGAGAAGAGGGAAGAGGTGAAAGTTTTCTAAATACCTTACTTTATTGGATTTGATGGAAAGAAGCAGTAGAGAAATATGATCTATGAATAGGGGGAAAGGGCATTGATTTATTATATTGTTAAACCATGTGTTTGATTGTGAGAACTGGGCAAGAAAAAGTAATAAGAAATACAATGCATAAGTACAATAAAACTTCCAAAATGACAAGAGGGGTATAGGGAAAGAGTAACAATTTGATCAATTCAACAAAAGTTGGCCAAAGGAAAAAAAAGAGTTAAGAAACAAGGAAAATAAATAATAAGCATAAAAGATAAGTGAGGAATAAAATCAGTTGTATTTATTTTGATTAAATTAAATAGGGAGTAAAATCTCCCATTATAAAGTAGATATTTTCATATTGGCATAGAAAACATAACCATATGTCATTTACAAGAAATATATTCAAAACAAAAATGACATTTAAAAAGAGTTAAACAAATTGAAATTTAATCAATTCAAAAGCAGGCCAGCAGGACAGAATTTAAACTTTTAAATAGTTCAATAGAGTAAAGAAAAACTTGGAAAAGCATAGAGCTTGGAGATAGCATGGACAGTCTCATAAAAAATACAAGTAGTTCAGAGTCCTCGGTGCCATGTGGGGCAGAATCAAAGGTGGGAACACATGAGGTTAGCAACAAATGTGAAACCCTCTCATCAGCTTTCCTTAGGCTGACAGGATTCAGCTGTGTAAGTTACTACCTATGGGATCAGAGCCATACTAGCAAAATTATTAGCTTCCAAGTCTAAATCATGTTTTATATAGCCACATAGTATTGAATGGTAAAAACCTGACAAGAAAGACAATTCTGAGATTTTCACTATGCCAAATTGTAATTTTTTCAGGCTTCTAGGTTCAAACTCTGTTCATTTTTGACATAACCACATTAACATGAGATAAAGTATTAACTAATTTACAGTCTAATGTACTTTTGGCAGAAGATACTAACCATATTTCAAATAACAAAAAAATGCTAAGTATAGAATACTGGAGATTATCAAAAGGCAAAGAGCTCCAGCAATGTTAATTCAGCCTTGTTAAACATTCTGGAAATTTTATGTCTCTCCTTTAAGTACTACTCATTGCCTATATCGACAACTTATTACAAAAACGGTTGTAGAGATTTGGAAACGTAGAGACAAACTTCAAAATAAATAAAACATATGGATGCAAAGATACATTAAGTTTTCTTATATTTTAAGGAAAAAATGATACCTTGAAAAATGAAAGAGAATTTAAAAATTAAGAATAAAGCATTTAAAGTATTCTCATCCTTAATAGAATAACCAAACAATTTGTGATTTTCCCAAACAAAAGTTTAAACAAAAATTTTGTAAACATATGCTAATAAGATTTATTTTGGTCAATAATCATTAATCTCCAAATTCAAAACTTGATGTTTTAAAAGGAAGTGTTTACTTTCCTCAATACCACCTGTTTCTTAGATAATGAACAGACCTTTAAATTGCAATTATAATTAATTGAGAGTACACTGATTAATTTAGGCTAAAATTTGTTAGTTTTCCTATTGTTAAATATCAGAATTTGTTGCCCTGACATTTCTGTTAGCTTTGTCCCCTTTTGATTTTTGTAGCTGGATTCTTCGTTCATTTCTTCAGAAAACTTTCACTAAGGAGTTACCACACAACCATTTTGTCTCTGGTAAAAAAAAGCATATATATATGATTGGAGACTTTTCTTTTTCACCATTGAGTCAACACTATGTCCCCACCATAGAGAATTCTTTCTCCACTTAAAAGTAAAATAAAATGATAAGAAGAATTTAAAAGTTGCTGGTTTCCAAATGATAATATGTTGATGCTGAGAGAAAAGTGTTTTAGGTTAATTAGGTCCTTTCAGATAATATGCTTGTTTCTTTCCTTATTAAAAACCACTCACAATAATTATAGAACATGTAAAGCTAATAAGAGAAAAGATGCAAAAATTACAACTAATCTCATCACCTAGATATAATCACTATTAATATTTTGGCAAGTACAATTAATGGTTTATACATTTGTGAATATAGGAAGGAAGAGAAGAAAGTAAGACTGGAGAAGAGTAAATAGTTGTTTAAACATTTTTTAAATTTTTACACAATATATTATAAAGCTATTTCTGCAACAAACATTTTAATTATTGCATTATATAATATCTAATGATTGGATTATGACCTATTTTATAGTCTTCTGTTAAGCATCTAAGTTGTTTATAAAAATCTCCCATTATTAAAAATATTTCCATGAGTACCCCCATGTATATATGCAATCATTTTCTCTGGATATGTCCTAAAAGTAGAATATCTGGTCAATACTATACATATATATATTAGGCTTATGGAAGGTTTCATTCATCTACATTTGCCCCAGTCAAGTTTCACATTTTCAGTACTCTTCACCAACGTTTGCCTGTTAAAATTGTTTGCAATTTGACAGATGAAATGTATCTCACAAGAATTAAGATTTACATATCTCACAGGTATCTTATGAGAGGTCAAATCATTATCCATACTTTGAAAAAGAGGACATTGAGGCTTTGAAAGATTCTGTAACCTATCCAAAAGTTTTATGTAGAAGATAAATGGGAGATTTGAGTTTTACACCCAGGCAGACTTACATGAGATTCTGCACTATTTTTCTTTTTCTGTTGTACTACTTCCTTCAATGTCTCTCTTTGATTTTTTATTTTTTTTAAATCAATGTTACTGATACATTTTAATAAAGCATACAGTCCATCCGTGCTATTTGGAATAATCACATGGTTGTGCATTTATCACTTAGATCATTATTAGAGTATTTTCATTATTCCAAAAAAAGATGATTAAAAAAACAAAAAAACAGACAAAAAAACTTCTACCCCTTAATAATCACCTATCAATCACTCTATGCTTCCCCTGCCATACATAGCTGCTAATCTACATGCTGTATAACTCCAGGTATAGAAAATATAAATACAAATAAATTAGAAAGTCTGAAACAGAATAGCAGCTTTGATTTTTTAAAAAATATTTTTCTTTATTTTTAAAGGAGCTTTAGATTACATAAATGTTCCATCAAAAATGTAGGGGATTCCCACACACCCCACTTTCTTCACCTCCCATACTTTCCCACATTAACAACATCTTTCATTAGTGTGGTACATTTGTTACAATTGAGGAACACATATTGAAGCATTGCTACTAACCATGGTCTATAGTTTAAATTATGGTTTACACATTGCACTGCACAATTTTATAGGTTTTGACTAAATGCATAATGGCTGGTATCTGTCATTGTAATATCTTGCAGAAAAATTCCAATGTCTCAAATATGTCCCATATTACACCTATTGTTCCCTCTCCCTCCCCTCAGAGCCTCTGGTAAGCACTCTTTTTATAGCAATACTACAAGTTTTTCCATTCTAGAAAAATAAGTCTACTTTAGTCCATATATGCATTCCAAATTCATGTTTGTTCATTACTCTAGCTTGAGGATTTGGGGATGGTGATGTCCACTCTGCTTCTGATTGAGAGGGGGCTTAGAGCCTATGGGGTAGATGGATTGAACTGCCTTGCATGCAGTTGAAGATACTCTCTGCCTCTTGGCTTGGGTGTTGTCCATCATCATCCTTTTGTTAGTTGTCCTGGGTGAGTCTTATGAATTGGAGAGTAGGTGTTGGTTGCAACTCTGCTGAGATTCAAGGCTCACCTGGCGTATGAACAGCTGGAAGATTTAAGTCTCTGGGACATGAATTTAATGGGTATAGTGCTAATTATAGTCTCAAATAAATGGGGCAGAAGAACCATGTGTAAGAAAATTATAAATAAGTCTAAGTCTGATACACAGGGGGAGATAGTTTATCATATATTCCAAGGTAAGGCCCACTGATGGGGTGATGATTTCCTGGGTTGTCTGCCCTGCCTATAGTGCTAGATGTCTCTAGAGCCCCCAAGGACAACCTTATTTGAGGCACTGAATACTGTGAAAAACAGTGAGATCCTGCTGAAATGTGCATAAGCATAACCTCTGGAATTACCTCCTGACTCACTTTGAAATCTCTGAGCCATAAAAATTCATTTGCATTTATTATTTCCCCCTTTTGGTCTAGGTCTTTCTCCAAGTGCATCGTTAGTTGACACTTGGTAGTAAGCCCTCAGTGCCAGGGAGTCTCATCCCTGGGAGTGATGTCCCACATTGGGGGTCGGGGGAGCAGAAGGCAGTGAATTTTTATGCTTACTTCGACTTAGAGAGAGGCCACAGGGAGGCTTTCAGGAGGTAACTCTTAGGCAATGTATATCACTAGGCAAGGTTTCAATTTCAGAAGAACAAGTTTCATAAGTACAAGCATCAATATCAAGGATCTGATGCATTGGTCTGCCCTCCTTTGCTAGGCACTGCCCATGTACTCCAGAGATTCTCACCACTTTGTGAGAGCATGTAGCAGGATTCACCAGGATGGGAATTCAACATTCCATTGGTTATTCTGTGGTTCTCCACCCACCGAGACAACACCCCATGACCACTTGAACACACTCACACTCCAGAGAGGCATGCTCCAGGTGTACCCATACACGCACTTGTCCCTACCACTGATGCCCCAGACCAGTGTTCCTCCTCTACCAGAGCTACAACCCCTCTGCAACCCAAAACCTCCCCAAAAACAAAACCAATGGAAAAATAACAATAATAAAATTTAAAAATAACAACAAAACAAAAATATATTTTTTTATTTTTTTGCATTGTGCGTTTCATCACCATAAGATCTGTTATCTTTCGTGTGTACTGACAATTTTTTCTATGTGCTCCCCCAATATCTTTTTTTTTTCACTTTATTTCCCAAGAAGCTTTAGGTTACAGAACAGTCACATAGAAAATACAGGGAATTCCCATATACCCCATCCCCTCCCCACCACATCCTCCCCTACCAATAACATCCTACATGAGTGTGGTACGTTTGTAATACTCAATGAACAAATATCAAAGCATTACTACTAACCATGGTCAGTAGTTAACATTATGGTTTATCTTTTGCACCGTATACTCTTATAGGTTCTGACAAAATATATAATGGGCTGTATCCGTCATTGCAAAATCACACAGAACAACTCCAGTGCCCTAAAGATGCCCCATGTTCCACCCATTCCTCTCTCTCCCTCCCCTCAGAACCTATGGCAACCACTAAGCTTCAACTTTTGAAGAATAAAGTTCATAGTGACTTGCATTAATATTAAGGGCTTTACATACTGGGTCTGTTTTCTTTTATTAGGCACTGCCCATGTACTCAAGATGTTATTGTCCCTCTATTCAAGAATGAGCAGGACTCCCCATGATGGGAGTTTAATATTATCTTGTTTATTGCATGGTTTTCTACCCACTGAGATAACACCCTATGCCAAAATGAACACATTCAAATTCCACAGAAGCATGCTTCTGGTGCACCCTTTCCCACATATTCACCCACCACCAACACCCTGCACCAGTGACCCTGGGCCATATTTGCAGGAAAAAATGCATTCCTACCATTGCATTTTCAACCACAGACCTGAAAATCCCCAGAGTTCACCTGCTCCTTCCTCCAGTCCTCTCCCCCAGGTCTATAGATAGTCCATCCCAACCCTCGACCCTGCTCACCCTCGCATTCCAGCACCATCAACCCCTCACACATTCCTGCACCACTATCACCCCCGTTCACTGCCAAACCACCCCCTTCCATTTTATCATAGATTTTGCCTATAGTGAGCATCAGCTCATCGCCCTCTATTCCCTTTCTGCCTCCTGATTTTTATTAAAATATTTTTCTATATGTTCCTAGGATATTTAAGTAGATCTGCTCTTCATATAGTTGGTCCATTTTTAATATGATTCTTTTTCTTTATTTTTGATTTCTTTATAACCTAAGGCAAAAATTATTGTCTGTACATAGGATAACACTATATTTTCTCAATTACTCCATTTGTTTTTGAGTTTTGTTCATCATACATTTGGCATACAGATGTTTTCTCTAAAATTTATCAATCATTGTCTTTAGGGTTTTGTCTTTGCAAGATAAGGAAAGAGGCATTTTATTATCAAGGGGTTAAAGCAGATTCCTGATAAAGTACAGAGTTCATTTGCATCTATTTGTACAGCTCAGGATTAAAATTTCAAGAGATCTTGTAAACAGAAATCTTAAAATTCAAGTGTTAAACAACAAATAAAATTTGTTTAGGAAAGCTGACTTCAATTAACTTAGAAAGTCTCAATGTTTTATATCAGGAGGAATTTGCATTTATAGTGCTCAGCCAATCACCAGGATATAATCAACTCACAGCAGCTACATGAAGCAAGTAGCAAACAACTTGCCCTGAATCTGTTTATTTCCTTTCCTGTTCCCCATTCCAGGATGTTTCCAGTTCCCATGCCCAGGCTGTCTCTCTGCTATCATCAGTTCTCCAAGTAAGACCCTCTCCTTGGGGATCTTAGATATTTGGTAAGATCATAGTGCAGAGGAAAGAAAAATTGCACATTATGACTTTGCAGGAAAAAAAAAACAAGGAAGATTGTTCAGTGACTATAAAGAGCATGGATCAAGATCATAGGGCTGGAAAGGAAATATATTTATCAGCATATAAGTAGCCATTAAAACCATAAGGATTATAAAGAGCCATCCAGAGAGACTCCACAGAGTGAAAGAACAAAATGCCAAAAGATCAAATACTATTGAGTATTAGTGTTTATGGACATGGAGATGAATGGGACACTATAAAGGATGCATGAAAAATGCAGGAAAAGAAATAACATAGAATTCAGTCATGGGAATCAAAGACCTGTGAGAGCAGACCTCTGCTTGTATTTCCAAACTCACTTATTGCTTGCTTTATTCACTATGATCCAGGCACGTTGATTTTCGTTCAGTTTCTTGAACACAATGCTTCTTTTCATCAGTAAGACCTTGGTAGATGCTGTTCCTTGCACTAAAATATTCATTTTATACTCCACACACAGCTAACTCCTTTTAATTTTTCAGGTTTGAACAGAAAATCACTCCCACAAAGAAGACTTCAATGACAAACCAATTTACAGTAGACCCCTCTCTTCTGAAAGCACACTTTCTAATATTTATTATATGTATTATAATTTTAATGCCATATTTATCTGTCTATTATTTGTGTGCTCCACCAAATTATAAACCTGGTGATGACAGAGATCATGGTGCACACAGATCTTCAACAGATATTTGTTGTGAGAAATGGGATGTATATAAATATATAGTGATACCAAGCAAGGTAAAATTGAGATATTGATAGCTAAGATTCTGCAATTTCCCTTTGAATTAAAAACAAAATCCAATTACTGGAAGTGATTCACATGCTATAGCTTAACATACTTGAAAATTTTGGGTTAATTTTGAAATAGATATTGATTTTGCTAGAGATCCTGAAGAATGTTTTGTTAGAGAATTTTGTTAGGGGTCATATTTGTTAAGGATCTTATTAAGCGCTTTGTTAGGGGCCATATTAAGGATATCCTGTAGGCTTTTCAGAGAAGCTAAGATCTGAAGAATGAACAACATATACCAGCTGAAGTTGAGGTGGGGTCGTGGTTTGCAAAAACAGTGAAGAGGCGACCTATGGGTCTGAACAGCAATCTGAGCATTTCTTGAAACCACCCACAGCAGTTTTTGCCCCCGGATGAGACGCTGCCCTATTCTTTCATTTTTATTGTCATTGTATTAATTTATTTGTTTGAGTATTAACTAAGATCCTGTGTCAGTCATGAGAAGAAACAATATAAAAAGGGCAGCATGTCTCTCTACTTTGCTTTAAAATGTTTTTAAACAAATATATGGAAAACCTAAGTTTAAATCAACAATTTGCTTCCTATCTCATCCATCTGCAGCAACAACCCCTTTTTAAAAGATTTAGTCCTTCTGGTGATTACCCAATACTCTAATAATAAGATTTGACCCCTATTTATTGATCTATCAACTTTAGAAGTTATCTCTTGACTTCTGTCTACTCATCCATCCCTTCTTCTAATGAAATTCTGTCACTATTCTAAGTTTCTCTGCTGACCTCTGCCACTACAAATAAGTTACTTAAGTTCCATTCATTGCCCCATTGACCACAGACAGGATCTCTTTTGATCCCCGACTTTATAAAAGGAGGATATTCGTACCTGCAACATTTCTTCTGCAGATCAATCTCCATCCACTGTAGTTTTACAATCTGTCCAGTAATCATAATAAAGCTTCCTTACCTTGTCAATATCTTGACCTTAACAATTTTAAATCAATGTAATGAGGATTTATTTGATAATAGCTCATCATCTATTTTGCCATTTCAATAATCTAGTTTTCATTCCTGCAGCTCTTTCACTATGTGAGGGAAAAGAAGGTAAATTTCATTTAAAAAAAAAAAGAAGAAATGGCAGCTGGGAAGTTCCCATCAAGAAAGAAAAAGACGTATAAATCTCAGAGGAGGGGAAAAAGAGAGAAGGGATGAGAATCATTGCAGTCATAAGCCAGATAGGTCTGAATTATCAGTTTTTACCCCACCTACATTTCTCGTGGTGTCAAAACCCAGGTCATAAGAGACTAAAAATAAGAGATTTGATGGAAAACTTTTTTTGCCCCATGAAATGTAAATTGACAATGACGTTTTCTTTTCCTTTCATTTGTATACCCCATGAATGTTTCTCTCACTTCCAGAAAGGTAGCTGTAGAGAGTTTTAAGCCCCTTAGAGGAGCCCTACTTCTGCATGGTGTGACTGAGGCAATTTAATAGTGTGATGAATGAAGTATCTAAGTAGGGAGCCCAAAGGGAGCCCCATAGAGCATTGCCTTCATTCTGCTTACAGTCTCAGTTTGGAAAGATATTATTTTTGTTCATTAAATGTGGAAGCTTATATTAGGAGCACACAGTGCTAAGTGATAAAATGAGACATGAACAACAAAAATACATTATCAGAGCAAGAAGGCAGTAAAGCAAATGAAGACAGAAAACATTAATGATGTTTTATAAGTTCAATTGAAAGTTTTGTATTGAAATATGTTCCCTAATCAAAGTAAAATTACTTTCTTTGTCAGTGCCCATTGACTGCCATTTATTTAAAAATCAGCTTTCAGAAAATTCAATAAACATCAGTAAGCACAGAGAAAATCAGTTTTGCAGAACACAATACTTGAATGTAATGTATTAAAATTTAGAAATTGGTGATAGAAATTTACATTTTTAGTGCTAATTGGTAAGGAGAAAAACTAATACTTCCCTAAACAACTCTATGGTGTATGAAGAGATCAAAAAAGACATTTACAATCATGGTTTTGTGAAGATGATTTTTTAAGCACTAATCATCATTGTTTATGGGATAGTGTCAAAACAAATCCATAGTTTTAAATATTTTAACTGAGAGAGAAGAAAAAAATATACCAATTGAAAAAATATACTCAATTGAAAAAATATACTCAATTGAAAAAAAATTAAAAAACAAAAATAAAAGTAGAAATAATTAGGAGATTATAACAGAAATCAACAAATTAGAAGATTCTTTTTTACAGACGTGAATCAATAATTAAATCCAGAATCAGGTTCTATAAAAACTACAGAAACTACCAATTTTCAGCAAATATAGTTAAGAAATATATGTAGTAAACACAGACAAGACTTAGAATATGTAAAAGACTATCATACAGAATTGGTGGATGTTTTTTAAAATATGACAATACAATATATACCTATGTCAATAACTCTGAAAAACCTCTATGAAATGGATAAATACCTGCTAAAATATAAAATGCCCCACTTGACTCTAGGAAAAAAAAAATTAAAAACCTGAATAGTTTTGAAGCAATAAAAATGTAAAAGTTGTAAATGGCTTTTAAAGACCTACTTCCAAATAGAGTACCTGACCTTGACTGATTTATTTGCATAATCTCTAAGAATTTCCTTGTAAATGGTTTTTTTTACTACTGATACTGTTTCAAAGTCTAGAAAAAAAACATGTTTTCAAAACCAGCCCAACCTCAATCCAAGACCGTTTAATACAAATTCAATCATTTTAGGTTAACTCTTTCAAACTGCCAGTATTCACATATCTTGACCTAAGAAGATGGCAAAATAATAATTCAACATAATTAAATATAAAATAAAAATAATTAAAATGGGAGCAAATAAATCAGCAGTATATTCAAAGATTAATACCATATCTCTAAATGACTTCAAAGGTAACATTGAGCTTTTAGTAAAGTGGTAAAATTAAAAAAAAAAAGTTCCCTAACGTAAAAAATTTAAACACAAAGGCATCATGTTCACAAAAAAATAGGAATATTTTTGTTAAATTTGGAAATAAGACAAACACGTTTACTATGAGACCTATTTTTTTTCAAGCCAGTAAAAAGAATTTATTGGGAAATGGGGGAAAGAACAGAATTTGCTGAGAAATGGGAGAGGAAGATGGAAATACACACCAGGATTTGGTGTGGGCTCCACTAGGCAGACAGAGCGAGGTCTGCCTTGTGTGGTTACCTTTTTGTGTGTGAGTGTGTGGTTACCTTTTAAACTGTTGATGCATTGTTAAGGGGATGGACCCCAGCTGTCATTGGTTACCCCACTGTGAGGCCTTTTTGGAATATCTGAGGCCAAGCAGAGGTCCTGGAAAAAGAAACTGGGACCTCACAGTTAAACTCAAGGTCTCAGCGGGATCTTGCAGCCATGAGGTCTTGCAGCCATGTTGTCTGTTGGCTATGTTGTGGCTCATCTTCTCCTTGTTTCCCTGGCTAACCTGGCTTACCTGCCTCAACTTCCCCCTAACAAAGTTTCTGAAGAGGGTGCTGAGGGGCAATGATCATTCTTCTGTAGTTACTTCCTCCTGGTTAGGGCAGTAGTCCCTGCCTGACAGGGCATAAACCTCTCTGGCTATTCTACTCAGGTTGAGGGAAGACGGGTCTGATACTATGGTTGGAAGTGGGTGAAATCCCTGAGTGACTAATATCTTGTTTTGGAAGGCATTGATTCTGGAAGAAATAAACTTAGAATTTTGAAGATACATGGCCCTGCTAAAAGGATAAAGAAGATGGTGGTAAGTGGGCCCAAAAAGAGGGCCAGCAATGACATACTCGGCCATGAGAATGAGAAAGCCCAGATGCTTTTAGGGGTTGCATCTCCCTGAAGTTGGTGGGCTTCATCACGCATGCTTTGAGTGCTGTCTAGGACTATTTTAGAGTGATTTATATAGAAACAGCATTTTTGAGAAATAGGCTTGTTCCCCCCTGGGCTGCTGTTAGCAAGTTTAGGGCTCTGTGATTTTGCAGTACCACAGAAGCAAGAGAGTCTGTTTGCTGTCTAAGAGCTTCTAAGTCACAGCTAGTTTCTCTTATGCTGTTAGTTAGCTCTAGGGAGAGATTGTAATAGATAATGGGATTGGTATAAATTGCCAATCCCCATTTTCCATGGTGATGATTATGTTTAAGACAGCTAAGAGGGGGATGAGAAGAGACATTTCCCTTTTAGTTATTGTAGAGGGAGAAACTAAAGGAAATGAAAACAGACAAGATTTCTTAAGGGGTGTCTTGCTTGCCTTTCCCCTAGCAATAGGTGTTTGGGCTAGAGTTAGAGGGAACAGATAACTTTGACACAGACACTACTTAGTTTTGTCTCTTGAAGAGGAATTTCAGGCCATTCAATAACTGGCACTCATATGTCCCATCAGGTGCTTCTGGTGAGCTGGCACTTGCTTGGGCAGCTGGCTTCACTCAGGATAAGTGTACCCAGCTGGCAATTCCTTTAACTTTAACAGAAGTCTCTGGCAGGGGTTGGGGAGCACCACTCACTTATCTTTCTCCTGGCTGGCTCACCAAATGAAGACAGGGAAGCACTGGCTTCTTCTAGGTTCTTGGCTATGTTGCATAAATAAATTTAAGAACATGCCACTTTAGTTAGGCCAGTAAAAAGAATCTATTGGGAAATGGGGGGAAGAACAGAGCTTGCTGAGAAATGGGAGAGAAAGATGGAAATGCCCACCAAGATTTAGTGTGGGCTCCTCGAGGGAGAAAGAACCAAGGGCTATTCTTTGAAATTGTTCTTCAATTGCTAGCCAGTGAAAGGAGAAACAATAACAGAAAAGAGCTATATTTTTTTAAAGGAGGAAACAAATATTTCATTATTTTAGGCAATTAGCTGGTTAATCTAGAAATGTAATAAAATACATATATTAAAAAATGAGTCCAATAAGTTTGATGAATCCTGCTATCCACAATATATAAAAATAGCTATCTTAATAGATCTCTTATAATTTTTCCATATCTATTTAGAAGATACAATAATATCTCATGCATACTATTACTTTAAAAATCCAATTCTATAAGTTAACTTAATAAGCATGAATTAGTTACAGATGAAAGCTAGAAAATATAATACTACAGGAATGAAGAAGAAAACACACTGTTGGAATATTCGCAAACTCTCCAGAGTTACATCCACTTAAAAGACAGAAAGACAAAATAAAAGTAAGTGGATGTGTGGCAATGATGCAGGACAAGTACTAGCACAGATATTTTAGCTTTTAAATTATAATAATGACTTTTTGTCCTCAAAATAATATAATAATAGGTTAAGAACTATAAGTACTAACAACAGTGAACAGCTGTTTTTTTTTAAATTGGGAATTGTATAATAAACAATTCATTTACGTTCTATTTGAGGAGGCACTAGGCCTCACATATGGTTTACTTTTAAAGCATTTCATGAGAACTTAAAAATAAGTTAGATTTTACCTTTCCAGGGCATACTGTTTAGTATAATTGATTAGAGCTATCCTAGTTAGTTATGCTATTTGCTTCTTCTAGACAAGGGGTTCTTCAGGGGGTCTGTGAGCTTGAGTTGAAAAAAAAACAACTTATTATCTTTATTTTCTATGACCTCTAACTGAAATCTAGCATTTCCTTCATTTATGCATGTATGCAATAAATAAATTACAGTATTATTCATTTCACCTGACTGGCAAATTGGCCCATGGAACAAAAAAGGTTAAGAACCCCTGTTCTAGACCCTTATCTACTTTTTGTCCATTTAAAATATCAACCTCTGAATGAAGTGAAATAAAGTCTCTGTCTCCTTACATGCTTCCATTTTTCTCATGGTCTTTTTTTGTACCCTTTGGGTTTAACAAGTGTTGACGCTATCATAATTTATTAGATCACTGTCTTTTAAACATGTTGTTATTTTGAGTGGCCTTTTAAGTAACCTTCTTCTTGAATTTAACCTTGTCTTATAAAATTTTGCAACCTCTCCTTTATTTTCTGTTACATTTACCTAGTATTTCTTGTCCAAAATTTTATGTTCATATTTTAAATAATTTTTGGTATATCTTGAGTATATTACAGAATTTGATTTTGTTTTGAAAACCAATGTCTTTTTTTTATAAATCAATTTTATTGATATATATTAATAAAGCATAAAGCCATCCCAAGGGTACAATCATTGGTATTCATATAATCACATATTTGTGCATTCATCACTTCAATCATTTTAGAGCATTCATTATTCCAGTAATAATAATAAAAAACAAAATAATAATAACAAACAAAACTTATCACCTCTCAATCTCTCTATGCTTCCCCTGCTGTACATAGCTGCTAATCTGTTTCCTTTTCTCTAGCTTATTTTGTATTATATTTTGTAAAAACAATCTTATATATGCAACAATACCCATATTCATAGTTTACATGAGGTTTCACTATGTTATACAGTCCCATGTTACATTTTTTAAGCTTTCCTTCTAATACTATACATGTCCTTAGACTTTTCCCTTCAAACACTGTCATAACCATATAATAGCTCTGCTAGGCACAAACACCAGATGTGTACTCACCATTTCCATTCATTTCCAAAGATCTACAACCTTCGAATCAATTCTGCACAGATTAACCATCAGCTTTCCATTCTCTACCCTCATTATATTTTCTGGTGACCTATATTCTAATTATTAATTCCATGAGTTCACATAATATATTTAGATCATAATAGTGCTATCATATAGTATTAGTCCTTTTGTGTCTGACTTGCTTCACTCAACATAATGTCCTCCAGGTCTCGTCCATGTTGTCATATGCTTCATGACTTCATTTTTTACTACCACTGCATAATATTCCATCATGTGTATACATCACAATTTGTTCATCCATTCATCAGTTGATGGATACCTGGGTTATTTCAAACTTTGGGCAATAGTGAACAATGCCATTATGAATATCAGTGTGCAGATATTTATTCGTGTCACTGCTCTCAGTTCTTCTGGTATTGCCAGTATTCAACTTCCTTAGAAACTGCCAAACAGTTCTTCACAGTGGATGTACCATTCTATATTCCCACCAACAGTGAACAATCATTCCTAACCCTCCACATCCTCTCCAACACTTACAATTTTTTGTCTTTTTAATAGTGGCCAGTCTAATGAAATCACATTTTGTAATTTTGATTTGCATTTCCCTAATTGCTAGTGATGTTGAGCATTTTTTTTCATGTAATTCTTCACCATTTGTATTTCTTCTTTGGAAAATTGTCTTTTCTAGTCTTTTGCCCATCTTTTAATCAGGTAGTTTGTCTTTTTATTGTTGAGTTGTATGATCTCTTTAAATATCATGGATATTAAACTATTATCAGATATGTTATTGATAAATATTTTCTCCCAATGAGTTGGGTGCCTTGTCATCCTTCTGACAAAGTCCTTTGATGCGTGAAAGTGTTTAATTTTGAGGAGGAGGTCTCGTTTATCTATTTTTTCTTTTGTTGCTTGTGCTTTGGGTATAAGGCTTAAGAAACTACCACTTACCACAGGATCTTGAAGATGTTTTCCTACATTACCTTTTAGGAGTTTTATGGTTGTTGCTTTTATATTTAGATCCTTGATCCATTTTGAGTTAACTTTTATATAAGGTGTGAGATAGAGATCTTCTTTCTTTCTTTTGGATATGGATATCCAGTTCTCCCAGCACCATTTGTTGAACAGTCTTTTCTGGCCCAGCTGTGAAGCCTTGACCACCTTGTCAAAACAAGTTGACTGTAGATGTGAGGGTCTATGTCTGAGTTCTTGATTCAGTTCCATTTCTGCAAAAAATGCTGTTGGGATTTTTATTGGGATTGTGTTGAATCTGTGAGTCAGTTTGGGTAGAATTGACATCTTAATGATATTTCATCTTCCAATCCATGAACACGGAATGTTCTTTCATTTATTTAAGTCTTCTTCTGTTTCTTTCAGCAATGTTTTGTAGTTTTCTGAATACACGTCTTTTATGTCCTTGGTTAAGCTTATTCCTGAGTATTTAATTGTTGGAGTTGCTATTATAAATGGATTTTTTTCTGATTTCCTCCTCAGATTGCACATCAGTAGTGTATAGAGATGATACTGATTTTTGCATAGTATCTTGTATCCTGCAACTTTGCTCAACTTGTCTATTAATTATAGTAGCTTTCTTGTGGATTTATTTACGATGTTCTAGACATAAGATCATATCAGTAGTGAATAGTGAAAGTTTTACTTCTTCCTTTCCTGTCTGGATGCCTTTTATTTCTTCATCTAGCGTAATTGCTCTAGCTAGACTTCTAGCACAATATTGAATAAGGTAATCTTGTTCCTGATCTCAATGGGAAAGTTTTCTGCACTTCACCATTGAGTACAATGCTAGCTTTGGCTTTTCTTCTATGCACTTTACCATATTGACAAAGTTTCCTTCTAATCCTATCTTTTGGAGTGTTTTTATCAAGAAAGTGCACTGTATTTTGTTGATTCTGCAATCAAGAGGATCATGTGATTTTTCTTCTTCAATTTATCAATATAGCTTATTACACTACTTGATTTTCTTGTGTTGAACCACCATTACACATCTGGGATAAAACCAAATTGATTGTGGTGTATAATTTGTTTAATGTGCTTCTGGATTTGGTTAGCAAGTATTTTTATGAGGATTTTAGCCTCAATATTCATTAAGAATATTGGTCTGCAATTTTCTTTTTTCCTAGTATCTTTATCTAGTTTTGGTGTTAGGGTGATGTTGGAGTCATACAATGAGTATGCTAATGTTCTTTGCTGTTCAAGATTTTGGAACAGCTTGAGCAAAATTGGTATTAGATCACCTTTTAATGATTGGTAGAATTCACCTGTGAAGCTATCTGATCCCGGGTTTTTCATCTTTGGGAGGTTTATGATGACTGTTTTAATCTCTTCAAATGTGATGAGTTTGTTGAGGTCTTTTATTTCTTCTAGGGTCAGTGTAGATGGTTTTTCTTTTTCTAAGAATATGTCTATCTCGTCTACATTGTCTAGTTTTTTGTTATGCAGTTATTCATAGTATCCTCTTATGATCTCTCTTATTTCTGTGGGGTCAGTGGTAATGTCCCCCCTTTCATTTCTGATTTTATTTATGTCCTCTTTTTTCTTTGTCAGTCTAGCTAAGGGTTTGTCAGTTTTGTTGATCTTCTCAAAGAACCAACTTTTGGTTTTGCTGATTCTCTCTATTGTTTTTTTGTTCTCAATTTCATTTATTTCTGCTCTGATCTTTACTATTTCTTTCCTTCGGCTTGGTTTGGGATTAGTTTGTGGTTCTTCTAATTGCTACATTCTTCTATTTTAATGTAAGCATTAAGGGCTATAAATTTCCCTCCAGCTCTACATTTACAGTATCCCAAATGTTTTGATATGTTGTGATTTCTTTTCAATCATCTCAAGATACTTACTGAAGTCTCCTGCAATTTGTTCTTTGACCCACTGATTATTTAAGAGTGTGTTGTTTAATCTCCATGTATTTATGAGTTTTCCCTTTTCTATCCCTTATTGATATTCAGCTTCTTTCTGTTATGATCAGAGAAAGTGTTTTGTATAATTTCAATCTTTTTAAATTTATTGAGACTTGTCTTGTGACCTAACATATGGTTTATTTTCAAAAATGATCCATGAGCACTTGAAAAGAATCTATATCCTGCTAGTTGGAATATAATGTTTTATAAATGTCTGTTAGGACTAGTTCATTTATCGTATTATTTCATCTCTCTGTTTCTTAATTTATTCTCCATCCAATGGTCTATCCAGTACTGAGAGTGGTGCATTGAAGTCTCCAACTATTATAGTAGAGACATCCATTTCTCCATTTAGCTTTGCCAGTGTGTGCCTCAAATGCTCGGGCACTCAGGTTATATGCACAAATATTTAGTATAGTTATTTCTTCTTGGTGAGTTGCCCTGTTATTAATATATAATGACTGTCTTCATCCCTTATAACAGTTTTGCATTTAAAATCTATTTAGTCATATATTAGTGTCATTATTCCAGCTCTTTTTTTATTACTATTTGCGTGGAATATCTTTTTCCAATCTTTCACTTCTAACCTGGTTGTGTCCTTATATCTGACTTGGGTCTCTTGTAGACAACATATACATGGCTAATATTTTTTGTCCATTCTATCAGTGTATGTCTTTTGATTGGGGAGTTCAAACCATTAACATTCAATGTTATTACTGTAAAGACATTATTTATGTCATCCATACTTTGTTCTTTGGCTTTCTATTGTCCATTTGAACTATTGTCAGTATTTTTTACCCTTTAATTTATCCCTCTTAACAATCTTCATTTCTACACTCTTCTCCAAGTCTCTCACCCTTGTTTTTTCCTTTCAGGGTGCAGCACTCTCTGTAGTATCTCTTGTAATTCTGGCCTTTTGGTAACATATTCTATCAGTTTTTGTTTGTCGGTGAAGATTTTGAACACATCTTTATTTTTCAAGGGTAATTCTGCCAGATACAGTATTCTTGGCTGGCAGT
>PVKH010002147.1:0-27970 GCA_004027955.1 Chaetophractus vellerosus
CTCCCTTCAGCTACCACTCCCTGCCCACTCTCCCCCTTCCCTCTCTGCTTTTATCTAAACTTACTGAAAGGGTCTTTGGCTAACAAATCCATTCCCTTTCCTCACATTCCCACCAAACTGGTTTTTATTCTCATCATTCCCCAAACCACTCTCACAATATACTCTCTGCTACCATAGGACCCAGGCAACTAATTTCAGTTAGGGATCTTTATTGAAATATTGTCTTTTCTTGCCTTGCATGGTACTTCACAGTTCTTGATTTTTTCTACTCCTTTGGCTTCTTCTTGTCCATAACATTTTCTGATTCATCATCCTCAACTCTAATTAAATGTTAAAGTTAGTTAGACCTCTTTCCAGATGATTTTTTAATTAACTTTGATAATAATGTCAAATGTCCTACATTTACTTTTCAATTGCAGGCAATTTTCTTCAGTTCTAAACTCATATAGTTAAGTGTTTTGTCAACATTTTGATTAGGGTGTCTCAGTGTCTCAAGTACCAATGTCTAAAAAATGAGATCATAATTTAAAATACAGATATTGCTAGATCCTCTTATAATGTTCATTGTAGCCCTTGGATCTTCCCAGTACTTAAGGCATAAATCTGTGGTTTATTCTCTGTTCTTTCTTTAACATTACCCCAAATTTTTGTCATTAAATTGTTGTATAATTCTCTTGAATTTTTTTTCCTCTCTTCATTGTTGCCACTTTATTATTATTACTCATTATATTATTAAGTCATCTCCAAACTGCACTTTTAATATTTCACCTCGCATCTTTCCAGTATATACTTCATGCTGCAGTCAGGATAATGTTTGAAAAAGAAAAATTGCTTATGTGATTTTCTTATGTAATGTGTTTCAATTGATTCCTTATGTCCTTAAGGCAAAGCTAGAAAACTTCAGCATTGGTTACATTCTATGGCCTTAACACACTTCACTTAATCTAACTCAGTGGATTTATGCCCTAACACCGCCCTCTCTCTCCTGACTTGATACATATTCTCCTGCTTCCATTCCCTTCCATGCCCTTTTCAGGCTCAGGGACTCTTCCCAGGCTAATTTCCCCTAACAATTGCCTTCCTCCTGTCTCCTCTCAATGCCTTTTTTCTTAGTTGATGCTAGAGTGATCATTCATCCTAATTTACCCAGGACAGTTGCAATTAACACCTATTGCTTCCTGGCATGATTATTAATGATGCTATATTTACCTTCAAAAGTATCCTGCTTGGATAATAAAAGTTGTGTTTGCTCTAACTCAGATTAAATTTTATGTTCTCAAGAAAGTCTTCTCTAAGCCCCAGGCTAGGTTGGTTACACCTTTACAGAACTGCACAGCACACTACATTCCTCTTTTGTAATATTCATTGCACCTAAAACAGTGGTTTATTCATTCTATCTCTTCCCTGCTATATGTAAACTTTAGGAGAGCAGGAACTATGACCACATTATTCAGTATTGTAATCCCCCAAACCTCAGCTACTTCATAGAACATAGTAGACCCTCAATATGTATTTTTGAATGAATGAAAGAAGAGGTACATAGTTTTAGGTTCTGTATTTTAATGAATTAAGCAAAGTTTGACTATTGAGGCTAGGTGAAGAAATCAAGACTAAGAGACTTTAGAAAAATTATTTCAAACTATTAAAGGGCTTACAGAAAATTGTCTACTGAATCCTTTAGAAAGCATCTTGATAAATGACTTGTCTTTAAAGCTAGATTATCATAAGCTTATCCCCATTTCTTCCCCATAAAGGCATTGCACTCTCTAGATATGTGTGTATATGTATACATTTACATACACATTTATAAAGGGAAAGAAAAAAAATACACCCAATATACTAGTACTTAGCCTACCTCTGAGTGGCAGAGGTACTTGGTCACCTTACATATGATTAATATTATTTTTATAAATAAAAAGGCATTATTATAAGATATGACTGTTACCATTTATAAACAAAGGGCTGGATCATACCTAAGTGTTTTATGACAATGCTTACCATATTTAATTAGGAAAAGTTTTTAATGATGCTAATCCCACTATTTCTTAGTAGAGAATTTGTAGATTTACAGAAAAATCATGCAGAAAATACAGAGTTCCCATATAACCTCCTCACAGACACACATACACACAATTTTCCCTACTATTAACACTGTGCATTAGTGTGGTACCTATGTTACATTTGATGAACCAATATTATTAAAATTATAATACTAACTATAGTCCATAATTTACATTAGAGTTCACTATTTGTGTTGTATAGTCTTACACTTCTTCTAAAATTTTCATACTAATAACATATATACAACCCAAAATTACCCCATTTGTTTTAGTATGCTTGTCTGCTGAAAGAAATATACCAGAAATGGGTTGGTTCTTACAATGGGGATTTATTAACTTACAAGTTTATGGTTCTGCAGCTTTGAAAATGTCCAAATCAAGGCATCATCAGGTGATGCTTTTTTCTCGAAGACTGGCTGCTGGGTCTTGGACTCCTCTGTCACATGGCAAGGCACATAGCAAGGGACACAGTGGTGTCTGCTGGGCTCTCACTTCTCTTCTGTGTTTTGTTGCTTTCAGCTCCTGGCTTCAGTAGCTTTCTCTTTTTCTCATTCTCCATATTCATCCTTTTTATAAAGGACTCCAGGAAAAGAAATAAGCCCCATCCCAGGTCATGCCTTAATTGAAATAACCCAGTCAAAATGCCTTTACCTGAAGTAACTTAATCAAAAGGTTCCACCTACAATAGTTTCACACCCACAGAATAGACCAGATTTTAAGAATATGATTTCTGGGGAATATACAGTCTCAAACTACCACGCCTTTTAATCACATTTAAATATATAATTTGGTGCTGTTAGTTACTTTCATAATGTTGTGCTACCATAACCACCATCCATTACCAAAACTTTTCCATAACCTCTAACAGAAATTCTGTACCAAATAAGCATTAACTCCCACCATCCCTGGTAACTTGTATTCTAGTTTCTGACTCTTTGAATTTATTTTAGTTATTTCATATCAGTGAGATCATACAATATTTGTCATTTTCTGTCTGGATCATTTCATCAGCAGGATGTTTTCAAGGTTCATCCATGTTGTTGCCATTGATCACCTCCTATTGTAAAAGGAAATGAAGTTCTGACACATGCAACATGCAAACACAGCCAATCTCTGAATAAAACAATTGGATCTAACCCAAAATATTGTGGATCAACAGAATGACCTGACATTTTCACTTTTATGTTAAATTTGATCAGATTAATATTTAAAAACTCACATGAACTGGAGAGTAGGTGTTGTAACTCCATTGAGATTCAGGGCCCAGCTGGCACAGAGACAGCCCAAAGATTTAAGTCTTTGGATGTATACCTACCAACTTTAGTACTAATTATAAGTTCGAATAGAAGGACAGAAGAGCCATGTGTGGGATACTACAACTGAGTCCAACTCTGTCACACTGGGGAGCATAAATTCTGAAGTAGGACTCACCCAGGACAACTAACATGGAGGAGATGATGGATAACCAACATACAAAGGAACCGAGAGTGTCTGCAACTGCAAGCAAGACAGTCCTATCCATCAGCCATATGGGATCGAAGTCCCCCTCAACTGAAGGTAGAGTGGGCATCACCATCCCAGAATCCTCAGGATTGGAGAATGAACTATGGACTAAAGTAGACTTACAAGTATTCTACTATAGACTTACTGTGATTCTAGCAATGGAAGAAATATCATTGATGTGAAGGTAGTGGCCACTGGAGGTTCTGAGGGTAGAGAGAGGGAAAAATAGTTGTAATATGGGGTCATTTTCAGGAATTGGGGATTGTCCTAAATGACATTGCAATGACAGATACAGGCTATTATGTATCTTGTCATAACTTACAAAATTGTGCAGGAGAGAGTATAAAATACAATGTAAACTATTATCCACGCTTAGTAGCAAGGTTCCAAAATGTGTATCAATTGCAATGAATGTACCACACTAATGAAAGACGTTGCTAATGTGGGAACATGTGGGAGGTGTGGGGAGCAGGGCATATGGAAATCCCCTATATATTTTCTGTAACATCTACATACTCTAAGTATCTTTTAAAAATAAAAAAAATGGAAAGAAAGAAATCACATGATAGATGAGGCATGAAAATATTTACTAAAATGGCATTGCTGCTAAAAATAGAAGACAGAAATCTAGACTACATGAAACATCATGGTCTATAATCTGCTGCTGACAATTTTAGCCGTAGTAAAAAGTGTGAAATGTATAAACATGAATACAAGTGAGATGTCAAGTAACAATTATTTTTTGAGCTATGTAGAAACAAAATTATTATAATGTTATCAATTATTTCCAATTTAATGACTATGTCTCTCAGGAATCCATGCTTTATTAAATGAGGCTAAATTATTAAATTAAACTCAATAGGCTGTATGGTGATTGTGTAGTCTCTTATGGAAATTATAAGAGGAACAGATTATTTCAGGGTCTTCATGAACTAAAAGAGATCAACACATTGAATAATCATGGAAATAAGCCAGCAATAACTTCTATTTCCAAGTTAAATTACATTAAAGAATCAGCATTTCAGTGCAGGTTTTCAGTGTTTTTTGATACATTCACCTCCCACTTGTTAAGAGTAAACTGCTTTGACTTTGTGTCACCAATTACCATACTCATCAATCTCTACCATGTGATTTGCAAGGTATTGATGGTTGCTCTATTTTCAGGGTAGAACCTAAGGGGTTTAAATAAGTTAGTCAATTTCTTTCCCAGGCTAAAATAATTGACAGAGGGCATAGTCTTCAATTGATGATGGTGGTGGGTCCAAGGAGATATACATAAATTAAATCTATTCAATCAGATTGAAACACAGGGATTTTGCTGGAACTACTTGGACTTTCTCTTGCTCCAGGTGAAGTAAGAAGCCCCTGACTCTTTTGGCTGCTGCTATCTTTATTATCACAGGGAAATAAGCTGTGGTTAGGATAAGCAAACTCTCATGAAGAAGGATTAGAGAGGCTGAATTAAACCAGGACCTTGGTGACATAATTTATTCAATGGTTCATGCTTGCATGCACCCACAGTTACACAAAGAATACATTTTCTTTATTGCTAAAGTGAATTTTATTTGGATAACTTATTACTTGCATCTTAAAGCAACCTAAATAATCCAAATATTGGATGTACTCTTTAGGATTTAGCTACTATTTCACAGAAGTGCTGTCTATACACGTGTGATTTTTTTATGGCACATAAAGTTAAGGGTAAACAACATTATTAATTTAGGAAGAAACACTAAAATGCACATATTTATGAGTTCTAAATATTAAAAATTGTCACCTATAACTTTGAACAATGTTCTTTGCATCATAAAGTCAATAATTGACATAAAATTCATTTTTGTCAGCATTTACTACACTTATAATGTTACATAGCAGGTTCATAGCTCAAAAACTTCACTCTATTTTCATACTTTAAAGAGTAAAATTTAACACAGTAGTAATAAATATATAAAATTATTTACAGCCTTATATGATCTACAAGTCCAACAAATAGGAAAGGAAAAATAGAAGGGAAAATACATTTCCAGATATTGAGAGATCACTACTGCGGTTGTATAGAAACATTAGAATATTCATAGAGTTGCTGCCATAAACCATTTTTTGACTAAGGGCAGCAATCATTTTAGAATGATACATGAATTAAAGGAAAAAAATGACACTGGACTTTAAGGTTTATTGTACTTCTGCCAATTCACCTGGAAATTCCTCACCTTTAAGGAATTAGAACTGCAGATAGATAAATCATCTAGGAGTTAGGCTGCTTTGGTGTGAAAACATAAAAATAAATTTAAGTCCTGCTTGTAAGTCCTTCTGGGCATGTGCTCACATAAATCCTAGTTTCTGCTTGAAATAAAGGTCACGTGAAGGAAGAGAATCAGCATAATTTATATTCATTGGCTTTCCTTTCCACACATCAGATTCTGTGAACAATATTTTCTTGACTGACTATGGTTGCTAATTTTTTTTCACAGCATGCTCAGACACTTGCAAGTTACAATATTAAAAATAATTATTTAAAAAATAATTATTTTCATGACTCAATTGTTACCAGATTGCTTGGATATGAAAATCAATAAACAACCAAAAGAATTGTAATGTCTTTCCCATTTTTGATGCTCCAGAAAGAACCAACTAATCAGAATGTTTCCTCTTGTGGATACGTGACATGAGCAGGATTGAGATGTAGGAGATGCCAAGAAGAATAATTATTTCAATTATTATTTTTTATTTATCTTACTGCTTTCATTTCTGTATCTCGCTTTTTAAAAGTTCCAGAAGAAAAGGTAGGTAGACATCTCTTATGAGTGCTTGTAAACATGCTAAATATTACTACACATTACTGTTATACACTGAAATCTGGTATTTCCACCCCCATCTCAGACTACTTGCAGTTGGGGGTGACCATGTGACTATATCTGGCCATTAAATGGTATTTGTCACTTCTGTGCTGAGACGGTGAAAATGTATGATTCTCTAATGTCTTCTTTCCCCTTATGTTATGACCTATATAACTCTGCAGGTTCATCTAGAAGATGATGGCACCCTTTTCTCCCCTTGTCTCTGAGTGGGAGTGGGTAGTAGAACCCTTTACAACCTTGGATAGGACACATGGCATGACCAGCAATTAACTTTTGTTGTATTAAACACTGAATTGAGGAAGGGGAGAGGATGGATTTATTAAGTAAACCTTATCCTCGAACACAATTTAATGCAAATGAGAACAAAATATCTCCCAAATCCTGCCCTTAAGTCTTGGTTATTTTTTGAATGTAGAAATTATATATTCCATTTCAGCATTTTCTCGTGTTTTATTTTTATGCAATATACTGAGTTATTGAAGATGGCATTGAAAGAAATTTTGGGATTTTGCTTAGGGGATTGGGCAGTTGTTGCCATTCCATGTTTGGATATGTTGAGTTTGTAGGGCTGTTCAATATCCACCGAGAGGACATTTAGAGCTATATTAATCTAGACACACAGGAGTCCACATTAAATGTATAGATTTGAGATTAATTACTCTGTAGTGATGGCAATTGCAATGAAATGGATAAAAAGTACAATAAATATATAAATCTTTAAAAACAAAAGTCTAAGAAGTAATTGTGTGAATTCTGTTCTGGAGGGGAAGGAGCCGCTCAATGGCAGTTTTATGACTTTTATATTTCTGTGCCATCAAATGTATGTAAAAATATCAGTTATATAATTTGGCTGTTTAAATGGGAAAAATTGGCCTCCTTGGCTTAAATAAAAGGGCTGATATTTTAGGTTGACTTAATTCATTCTGGTTTTAAAAAATTTGGTTGAATATTTTTCTTGTTAAATTTCTAGAAAATAAAAACTGGAAGTTCTCAATATAAAATATGTCAAAGCCTAAAAAAAAACTTCGCTTCTTATCTCAATTGTAAGTTTGAAGGGCCATCCCTTCAAAGGAAATTCTGAGACTTTTTTGCCACTGCAATTCATTTTAACTCCTCTCACTCTTTCATCTTGCTTGCTTTTCCCTTCATAGGTATTTATTTGTGAAATGTTCTTTAATAAATATCCTGTATGCATACATCAGCATCTCAAAGTCTCTTGCTTAGGAAACTGGCAGAGACCCAGATGAGAAGTGAGAGAGAATAACAACTGGCACAGTGTTCCAAGATTGGCACAAGAGAATAAAATTAGTGACATAGAAACATTGGTTTATTGGAAAGATGGATGCTTCTGTTGACAGTAAAAAGGTATGGATCTGAGGATATGCTTGATAGCCTCAATTTTTTTTCCTATGTGGCTGACAGCGACTTCTTCTGTTGAAATAGAGGAGGATATTTTTGAAGACTGAGGAAAGTTATAACTCTAATATAATAGGTAGGGAAAATGGAACTATAAGATGTTCAGGACAGGCAGAAGGAATGCTTAGGGCAAGTCTAAGGGTGAAGTTAAATTTGGAAAAAAGATAAGACTAGAAAGACCAAAGATATCAATGTTGGCTGAGTCATCTCACATAAATTGCTTAATCTGAGCTTCAGTTTTGCATCTAAAGACTTTGAATAATAATACCAGTGTTTTTTTTTACTTCATAGAAATTTTTTATTTCATAGATTACTCTGATGATTAATACAATTTGTAAATTGACTTTTAATAGATTATAATAACTAATTCCATGTTGAGTTGTTCTAGTTAATATTAAATAGATGTTGATTATTGATAATTCTTTGAGTATTTTATAATAAAACAATAACTTAGCTAAATAAAAGAAAGCAATGAATAAATAAGGACATAGAAAAACAGACAGATATTTAGACAAGGATTTAAGCAGGGCAATAACTGAATGTGTTTTATTGTAAGGTTTGAGTACAATAACAATCCTTTACCTAAAAAGAATCATACATGAGGAATAAGCTATTCATTTCAGAGTGAGGATTCTATATAAATGGTATTCAATTTAACCAACCATTTATAAAGAACCATCAGCGACTTTCCTTTGATATTCATTCACTATTTGGTAAATTTAAAAAACTGCAAAGAAATACAATACTTTCTGTTTTTAATCTCTCTGTCATTTCAAGGTCCTCCTGGAATGCCATATATACTGATTTATTGCTTGGATAATGTTCATAATTGTGAATGAATAAATAATTTTTACATTGTAACTGATTTAAATAAATTCTTTCTTAAAGATAAGAGTCAATGATCACTTAATCTGAAATTCCCTTTCAGGCAATAATGAATGTATCCATCATATATTGAGTCACATATTTTAAGAGCCAACCACATATTATCAAAAATACCTAAAGTACAACTAACATCACCTAGACCAGAGTATCTGAGCCTGATGTTTTGTGCCAGATAATGCTTTGTGGTGGTGGTGGTAGGGCGTGCTGTCCTGTTCCTTGTAGGATGTTTAATGGCATCCCTGTTCTCTACCAGCTAGATTTCAGTAGTACCCTCTTAGTTGTGCCAAAAACCAATGTCTCCAGAAATTGTCAAATATTCCCTGGGGGACAAAAATTGTCCCCAATTGAGAAGCACTAGCCTAGAAATATTGTTTTTTTATGGTATCTGGTGCATCATTATAAGTTTTTCTTTACTCACTATCAGGAAAAGAATGACCTCTCTTTTTCATCTTGGAAGCATAAGCTGAAAATCATGAATATTGAATATTGAACAAGATACATTTATTCTCCCATAAAAGAGGAATATTGGAAACAAATATCTAGTGGTTTCCTCACAAAAATATAGATTCTGGAGACATAAGAGAATGGGAAAGGGGGAGAAATGGCCATTAATGACAATTTCTATGGCTCCAAATGGTACTGAGCAATACTAATAAAAAATTTGTTTATACCAACCACAAATCTCAGAAAATGTGGAGAGACATAGCAAATAAAAACCAAGAAAAGTTAGATTCAATGAATCAGGAAGTAAAATCATTGAATTGTAAAAAAAATTAATAAGGAATGAAAACAGATACTGAAAAATGGAAATCTGAAGAACATGGAAATGTGAATGATGCATAGTTTCCAAGTGCTTACTTACACACGTAGTTCATTTTTAGTTGCATAAGAATGAAGATGTATAAAACCTTCTGAATGAACTTTACGTAAAAGTCTCACCTTGTAACTCTAGAAATCCCCATCAGCTTCACTAAGTGTTATGTCCTGCTAGTAGAAAGGTGATAGCTGACTAACTTTGGTAATGATCATCACTGACAGCATTGTTATTGCTGTTAAAAGGAACTCATATTTATAGTACAATTAATTCCATTTTTAATTTAAAATCAGATTTACCTGTACTGCCCAATTTGATATAATAACTCCATGAGATTGTTTGGTAAAATATAATCCTCGTTTGAAGACTAGGAAAATGAAGGTGAGAAAAATGAAGGTATAGAAGCAATACATGGCATAGTCAGTGCCCACACCAGTCTTTGAGCTCCTGTTCTCGTTCTTTTTTTCAAAAGACCATAATTTATATTTCATTGGTGCTTTAGATAATTTTTTAGATAATTTTGTGTTTTGATTTTCTGAATATCTGGGCTTATAGAATTATTAGAATCTTACTAATGAGATTTGTAACATTTAGAAAATTAAATTTCCTCCCAAGGCAAACTAATTTAGGTCTTATTAAGGCTTCAACCTCCCACTTTTCACAGATGTGTTATGCCAGGTTTGGTGAGATCCATATCATATAGTTACCACTGCTATTCTGTTTTATGTAGAAACAATAACATGCTCACCATATTCCCTGAATTCTGCTGATCTGTGGAGGAATGAGGAAGAAAACAATTGTCTCTGCCTCTAATAGGTTCTCCCCAGGACATTAGATGTATGTCCTTGAAGTGAAAGACAATACGGAAGTTTGAGATGCAATTGATTTTCTAAAATGTACCACTCTTTGGTCTCCTAAGTAGACTAGAGTTGGGAAAGAAAATTGAACAATGTGTAGGGAATACAAAAGTGAAAAAACTTTAGCATATTAATGTAAAGCCTTAAAGCCTATGCTCTGAAGTGTCACTCACTACCCAAGTCAATAAAATCTCTACCCAGTATTGTAATTTGAAGTAGAGAAGGAGCTCTGTAGGGATGATTTATAACTGGTTACTTTTTGAAAAATGCTACCCAAGTATAGATCAATGCACTCTAATAGAACCACTTATCACTGTACTTAAGTGTCATGGATTATTCTTGTTATTTGATTCCATTCTTTCTTGGCTTTCAGGATTCAAGTCACCTTTGATTGGTACACCTTGTTACTACGCGAGGTACAACTATGCAAGTCAGTGGGATTTGAGTTTTTCTCTCCACTTATTTTGGCCACATTATTAAAATTGCTTCCATTGACTCTCTGTTCCATAGCTCTCTGAAATCCTCCCAGCTGCCCTGAAGATTAGGGATACAACCAGTATTATGGCTCCCTTTTATATCAGTCAGGGAGAAAGTCTGAACACAATGCACTGATACAGAAATCACAGACACCTGTTAAGCACCCGTCACCCAGCCCTTATCCAGACCTCATCTACCCTCACTTCCTTCTGCCTGGAATTCACAAAAACACACAGAGTGTTTCTATTCTATGCCGTTCCACAACATGGGGGAGACCTTACACCCGGAAACCTGGAACAAGCAGCCCCAAATGCTTATCAGAACAGGAACTCTGAGTGGCAGGGCCCTTTCCCCTGGGTGGGTAAAAGAACACACTCAAGTGTACAGACTGGTCTCTCTTCTTCCAAGCAAAGGGAAGGATGCAAAGTTGCCATCTATTGACCCCGACCTGGAGCAGCTTTCAGCCACCCTAGGAAACCAGCAATGATGGGACTTCTTCCTCTGTTCTTTTGGGCTGTTTGTGCTACATAAGTGACAGGGAGATTTGCCTTTTCTGGACTCTATTCTGTACAATAAAGGGATGATTTGCTGAAAGTATCCTGAGCCTATATTCCCACAAGGCACTGTTGTAGTAACTTGCTCTACATGCTGTGTCGCAAAAGCAAAATATACATGTATATGTAATAAACACATTAAAAGACAAAAAAATGCAAGAAAGCCTTGTGGCTGGGCTTGCAATTTATAGAGTGAAAATATTCCCAGACACAAAGAAAGAAAACAATGAATTTTGCTCGGCAAATCTTCACTAGGTTAAATTTATGTATATACATACCATGTGTACCTCAATACATATACACAACACTTTAACACATTCTATCTCTGGTCCCTTGCATATTGGAAAAATGCAAAATAGTTACAGTTCAATTTGATATGCCAATCTCTGAAAGCTAAGCCAATTTTGGCAGCTCTTATTTCCTACTCTCTGCTTTCTAAAGAAACCCAATCCTCGTGTCAATCAAGCATATGCCAAGAAAGGAAGGAAGGGAGGGAGAGAGGAGAGTAGATTCCCAAATGCTGGACTAAGTAGAAAGAATGCAAAGGTTATTAGAGAATGACCTTTCCTGTAGGAAGCTCAGGTCCTAGTAAGGACTTAGTTATACCTTCTGTCAAGTAAAGGAAGATTTAGGTATCTGACGTGAATTAGAAAGAAAATTCCACTTGTTAATCTATGCGCTAATGACTCTTCCTGAAAACTGGGAGTCAAATGCATGACTGATGAAAATCCTTAGAAGTTTTTTATTATATATCTCATTGCCTTCAAGAGATTGTTATATTATTTAATTTTTATGAAAATTTTCCTTTTACTGGAGTCAGTGGAGTGGGGGCAGTAGGGGAGGGGACAATGAGTGGACCTCAGATACTACTTTTTAAAGAGTTTCAACCTCACTTGAGTTCTATACATTACAGATGTAGAGAATGTTTTCAGCATTTCAAAAGATATTGTAAATCAGTCAGCATTGATTTATAGTTACCCAGAAAGCACAATATATTTTTCTTGTTTTATTTTCTCCTAACAACTCAGGAGTGTTGCAGATCAGACCTTTATTCCTTTAACTTATTGAATTACTTAACACTGGACTGGAGATTCCATCTGTGCACTGATTATAGGTGAGAAAATTTTACAGTGATGAGGAGGGAGGAGGAAGCCCAAACACGGCCTCTTTATCCTTCCTTAAAAATATTCTACTAGATTTTTACTGATTAAATAAAATATGAATCGATTTCACTGTTTATATAGCTTTAGAAATCAGTGTTAGAGACATTTTGTGCTTTCTTTTTTCCTTGTAATAGCAGGTAGAGAAAGACAAAGGGTTAGTAATCTTTGGAAAATTTATTGAAGGGTAAATCTATTTAGATACTATCTAAAATAAATGAATTAGAAGATATATGTTTCCAACCTAGAGATAACAAATAAGCTGCAAGACAATAAAGGTATTTATCTGGGGTCTTAGAATTGCAATTCAGGAAGCAAAGATTCAGGTAGCAACTCAAATCATGCCCCATCTTGGCAATTTCAGGCAAGGGTTTTTAAAGGAAAAGATTAAATTAACTGTGGTTGGTGGATAACTGTCCTTCAGGTTAGATAGTTAACTGAGCTCTTTATCTTGTGGTTTGGGACTTATGTCCAGATGTCCTTAGAGTTTTGAGGAACATTTTTGCTTGAAGTATTGCATGCCTTGGCAGTTTGTGTTATCTTAGGCTGAGACCTGCCTAAGACTAACCTCCAGAATGACCGCCCAGCTCCATTTTAAATATCTTAGGCATTGTAGTTCTATTTTGTTTCATTTCTTTCAGCAGTATGTCTGAACTATATAGACATTAGCTCTTCAGACTATTTCCCATTATCACAGTGACTAGAGGAACAGTGATATAAAAATATAGTCTGTTTATGCTTTAACAAGTATTAAGTATGTGTCCAGCAAGTAGAATTGACTACTGGCAATGGAGAACTATAGAAAATTTTCAAGAGGCTGAGTTAAAGTATTCAAAGAGATTATTGAAATATAATCCTTAGTAGTATGATAGATAGATTGAAAAAGAGAGGCACTGGATTAAGTGAACACAATTAGGAGGCCACTGTTAACATTGTTCAGGAGAGATTATGGGGACCTGGAAAGGGTAATAATAGTGGAGAAAGATAAATGTTGCATTTCAGAGACATAATGACTATAACATCTGCAGACTTTAAATTGGAGGTTTCAGTGAGGAAGAGAGAGAATCAAAAGATGTCTAAACAAAATTGTTTTCATTGCAAGTAGAGAATGGTGGCATTAATTGAGATAGAGAGAACACCGGAGGAATAAAACTTTCAAGTGGTGGGGATAATGATTTCAGTTTTGGGAAGGTGGATTTTAGTCTTCGGGAGAAATAATGAGCCAGTTGCCAAGAGATAGTTTGGCTTTATGAGTTGGGGTTAAGAGGGCAGGGCTGGAGAAATTAACTTAAAGTTTCCTACTTTGTTGTTGTTTGAAACCATGGAAGTAAATAGCAAACCCAATGCTAGAAGAGCACAGGGGAGAAGATATTTCCTTTTTGTCCTTTATATAAAAGCCACTATGCTAGATTTCTTAGGAATATTATTTAATTTAGGCCACAGTCAAGGATGTAAGACAGGACAAAGCACCATTTACTGGATTAATAGAAGAGCAAGAGTTTGTATAGGAAATTAAAAACCAGCAACATGGGAATGGAGAAGCAGAAGAGGAATCCTTCTGTAACGGTTTGAGTTTTATGTAATTGTGAATTCCAAAAATATAAATTGGATTATGCTTGTAAACTCATCTGTTCATCTGGGCATGATTGGTTTATGATTAGGGCGTTGACTGGGCCACATCAGGAGGGCATTGAGCTCCGCCCCTCGGTGGGTGTGGTCTCAAGTATAAAGGCCAGGCAGCAGATTTGAGTTACAGAGATTTGGAGAAGCAGATTTGAGAAGCAGTTCTGATGTTGGAGTGAATCGTTCACCCAATAGTCTACAGCTGGCCTTGTGGAGAGATGCAAAGTATAGAAAAGCCTCATGGTCTACAGCTGAACTTGTGGAGGGAACAGAAGCTAAGCCTGGAGAGAAACGCAGCCCCGGGAACAGAGGAACCCGGAAGCCTGAACCTTGGAGATGTCGGCAGCTGTCTTGCTCCAACACGTGGACTTTGGTGAGGGAAGAACTTTATGCTTTGTGGCCTGGTAACTGTAAGCTTCTACCCCAAATAAATACCCTTTATAGAGACTGACCGATTTTGGTATATTTTCAAAAGGCACTCCTGTGGCTGACCAAAACACCCTCCAAACACCAAGGGAAAAACCTTTTAGAGGAAGGTGATGATTAGCCACGTCAAATGCTCCACAGTTTTTGTGAAAAGTGAAGACCTGGCATACTGGAATTAGCAGTTAGAGTAATTATTCTGATTTTTTTTTTTTTTTGGCCAAGTCTACTTTCTGAATACACAGTTAAACTTATAAAAACATAAACAGCCTTCATTTTACATCACTGTTGTTTTTCTAGTCAGTATGATTCTGGGAAACAGAACTAATGTTCTAAGTTTCTTTGCCTCTATCAAGAAGTTAAGGTGCAGAAGGAGAAATGGTTTGGGGCCGGCTCAATAGCCCAGTGGATAGGGCGCCGGCATACCACATGGGAGGCCCCGGGTTCAGTTCCCGGGGACCTCTCCTAGCGGGCAGACTTCCTTGAGAATGGCAAGCCACCATGGGCGGGCCGGAGCCACCGTGGGCAGGGCAAGAAGCTGCCACAGACATGGCAAGAGCCCCCACGGGCAGGGCAGGTCGCCCGCGGATGGAGCACAGCCAGCCACCCGCGAACTGAAAGCCAGCCGTGAACAGACGCAGAGACCGCCCACAAGCGGGGAAAGCCGCGCCTGCGCAGTGACCACTCTCAGCGCGTCACCGCAGTGGGGGGAAGGGGAGATATGTAATAAAATAAATAAATCTTTAAAAAAAAAAAAAAGAAGGAGAAATGGTTTAAATTACTTTCCTTTGCTTCCCCAAGGAACAAACCAAAAGTTTGAAGAACAGAAAGTAAAGGACAAAAGCCCTCCCTGCAGTAGTAGTATGTTGTTAAAGGGCTCATTTGGGAAAAAAAAATCTGATTTGTCACTTTTGCCCATTTGTGTGATGTCAATACTTCTACCATGGCCATTTCCAAGCTCTCAACAGTTTAAAAAGCAGGTTACAAAATCTCTGAGTATTTAACAATCAAGATGAATTGGCCACGTTGTGCCATCTAACTTTAGCATACCACTACAGATGTCTTGTGTTTAGGTCAATGACCACACGTAAATTTTTGTGGAATATTCACCAAGTTTAAGAAATACATTTTCATTTTTATTTGCCTTTTTGGAGCTAATCTATGCACTATAATAGCTATCAGTACCTGAACAATTTTTCCCCTTACTACTCTTTGCGATAGGGTAGTCCTTCTGTGCTTCCTAGTGAAAGGAAAAGGGCAAGCCTGGCATATTTCATGTTCCTTTCTTCCCCAAAACACATGTAAGCAGAGCTCTTAAATGTTCCCAATTAGCTTTTCTCCTGATAAGGCTAATGTAGGACCATACTTATCTGCTATTTTCAGACTCAGTCATGTCATCTGTCATTATTGGTCAGATGTTTATGTTTCACTTTAAATTAAAAGAAATTGAACTGATGGTCCCAGTACTTAAAGCTGACTTTTCAATTTAGGAAGAGAAAAACAACTGAGATATTAATTAGGATACAAATAAGAGGAGAAATATATCTCTGGATTTTACTTTTAAATGACAGGTGAGGAATAAATTTTAAAAGACTGAACTTTATGGTAGATTGAATTATATGTACACCATTTACAAGAGTTACTAATCTTAATTGGCACTCCTATGGGTGTGAACCCACAGTAAATAGAACCTCGTGAAGATGTTGTTTCTATTCAGTGTGGGCCCAGCTGAATGAGGGTGGGCCTTAATTAGGATTACGAAAGTTCTTTACAACGCAGAAGAAATCCGGACCTGGTAAGAGAAAGTCACCAGGAGGAGCTGGATACCAGAGGCAAGGTAACCTGGAAGATAAAGGAGAGGACATTGCTGTGTGACCCAAGGTATGGAGATAAACCAGGAAACCCAGAGGAGCACGAGTGGCCATCACCAGTATGTTACAGACGTTGTTGAGAAAGGATAGCTTTGCTGATGACTCATTTTGTACTTCTATCCTCAAAACCGTGAGTCGATAAATTCCCATTGGTAAAGCCAACTAATTATGTGGGATTTATCATAGCATTCTGGTGAACTAAGAGAATCTTTTAATTGAAGTCAGAAATTCCATTGTTAAATGTAATGCATACAAGAAGCATGGTTATATATAAAGTCAGTTAAAAGAGCCCATCTTAAATACAATCAAAATAGGAGCTAATTAACTCCTAAAGCTTTGATTTTTCTTCAATTAGTATTTCATAAAAAATGGTGTAGAGATACTGAATTAATCTTGTTTTATTAACATTCATATCACTTACTCTGTAATTAATGCAATTGTTATTTTATTGCTGCTAATGGCTCACTGACTTTCTCAACACTGGGTGAAAAATGACTTTATATAATCATCAATTGCTAACATTTGAGATTTTGGCAGTGGTTCTCTTATTCACTTTCAAGTTTCACCGCCCTGCAGAAAAATGTATATAATTAAAGCTTTTGTGGTTTTCCTTGTTTAGACCTCCAATCAGCCTAATTAAGCCACTGTTAGTGTTAATTGATACAGTACAATATGATTTTATATTATAAAATGACTTTACAACTTTTCCTAACTTGAGTTTCTACTGCTCTATGTATGTATCAAACATGAGGACCTAAACAGAGAGAACACATTTGGAGGATAACATTACTTAGGAAGGCAAACTCTTTTTTTTTTTTTTAACAATTGGTGATTTGAGCACTCATTCTTTTGATTCTTTTGATGGTAATCACAAGCATCTGAGGATGTAATGGAGGGGGGGGGGCTGGCAAAAAGGAGACAAAGCACACAGGCGTTTTCCATATCTCATGTTAAAGCCCTTGAGGGACAAGTTGATAGATTTGGCAGGGGAGTGGGCCGTGGGGGTGGGCTACTCTGAATTACATTAAGAAATTGTACCTTCTGAAGCTTAGCTGAGAAATCTCTGCTAAGCTCTAAACAAAATATAGGCAGACGTTTTCTCTGCTACTTACTAATCCTGATACAGAATAATAGCAAAAAAACCCCACCGCTAACACCTCATCTGTTGCAATAAGTGAACTGTCACATTATGATAGGAGCATATAAACGAATTTATTTGAGGGTTTATTTGTGCTTAAAAAGTAAATATTTAAATGGTAGATCTTGACTAGTTAAAATATATTTATTAATATTTCATTTTGTGTGTGTATACAACTTTTTGTTTTCTAAATTCATTAATCTTTTCTAATAATCCAAGTAATTTTAACCTCTCTGGGGTTTGGGAGAAAGGAAAATAACCTGATATACTCTGAAATTCTCATTCTTAACTCTTCTAAATTTCGTGAGCTTCATGTCCAAGAAGCTAAGGAATTAAGATTCTTATCTTTCATATAAATATTCTCAGATTTGGTAAAATATGACAAGTGATAGATTTAAGACATTTATGCCATTGACACAACCCCTCTCTTTTCAAATAGTGAGAGATAACTCCAGCCGCTTGGAAATTTACTAAACTCGTTACTGAGCAACTGAGAATAGTGATGATGCATCTGTTAAATATTTTATAAAGACAGAGCAAATAAAGTAGAAATTACCCAGTGAAAAAAAACAGGGCACCCGCAAGCAGTCAGAGGTTCTCACAAATATTTGCTTTGAATAATTCATTTTCCTGCTATCATCCAGAACATAAAAATGTATTCACAGTCTCCAAAGCATTTTACCTTTAATAAAAGCAGAGCAAAAATCACAGCCCTTAAATGGGGTAAACACTTATATGGTATAACTACTTAATTTGGGTTTAATGACTCACTGTATAAATTTAAAATAGTTTCACCTTTCAGTTCTTTCAAGGTACTCCTCACTGCATAAACTTAAAATAATCTCACCTTTCAATTCTTCCAATGCACTCCTCCTAGATGGTAAAATATCTGCTACAGCAAAATACACCCAGAATCTTGTTCAGCACAGTTATGTTTATCCCAATATAAGGTTCTCAGGTACACATTGCTCATATTTCAGGTGCACATTGTGTATATATCACAGTCTTTTCTTACTTGGCTTGGCATAGATTTAGAAGACAAGATACAGAATCATGAAGCACCTTTATTTATTTCTTTTGTATAGTGCCTTTCTTTGCTGTAATACTTTATTTCCATCCTGCCTTTTATTTCCATCCTCCCTACACACACACACACACACACACCCACCCCTGCATCCCTGCATCCCTGCAGAGGCTGGATGCTTTTCTGTGAAGATTTTAGGTTTGTTCTCAAATTGCTTCGTTAACTACACACGAAATTGTTCATACCTCCCGGAACTGTTTGCCCAAAATACTTTGCTACTGACCCGGATTTGAATCACTTTAATCTTTTACATTTGCCCTAATGTGAACATCTCATTTTTGAAAGCACTTTGTAGAGCGTTCAGTGACTGGAATACAGTAATTCTTCAACAGCATTATAGCCGCTATTACTATTCTTAGTATTTTTAATTATTTTCCCATCCCAACTTGTTTTCACTTTTTTTCCCTTGACTTTAACCGTTTGACTGTCCCCAGTTCCTTATTTCATGGAATCTGCCCATATGTTTGAATGCATTCAAAGGAACTTTGACATCCCCTTGTCTTCCCACCACATATAACCAAGACCGCCCACATATAAATTCATGCATAACACACATTAACACGGACACACTCATCATGCATACCCTCAAGAGCAGATGTGTATTCCGTAATGTCCTCTATCAATACACTTAAATCAGTTTGGTAGGTTCTTACCCAAAATATATTACCACTTTAAATTAGCAAATCACGTGATGATAGTTCAGTTCATAACAGCACTGTTACCGTGTATGTTTTAAAATTTTGATTTCACTCTAGTCATCCTTCTTTATATAGCTACCACTCATTATCTAACATCCAATATCAGCCATTTTTATTTAATGTGTTATGACAAATAATATGTACAATACATTTTAAAAATTTATGCAACTACACTGTGTAATGTAGGTTATGTGAGATTACCTGGGAAAATCCAATCTCATCATTTTGGTTATGAAGCTTTAAATCTTGATAGAAGGCATCTTAGATTCAAGTAAGCAGATTTCCAATTTTGTCCTAGCCATGTGACTAGTTGTTTTTGTTTGTTTGTTTGTTTGTTTTTTTGTGTTTTTTTTTTTTTTACCATCTGAGGGGCTTTCTGTGTGCAGGAGTCCCCACTCTGATTTCTTTTAAAATGCTCAATAAATTCAATTTTTCAACATTTAATATCCCTCATAAACAAATCTTGCATATTGTGTATTTTATTTCCTATGACGATTTTAGGTTTATTCTCAAATTGCTTGGTTACACACAAAATTGTTCATACCTCCTGAAACTGTTTGCCCAATATACTTAATTTATTTAATGTTTAAAACTTTGTTGCCAAAATCCCATAAACCTGTGGTTCTCTTTTCCGATAGCACAGTAAAATTGCTGGAAAGATTTTTTAAAAGTACCAAAGCCTTGCCTTCAGTCTCAGAGCTTTTGGTTTTAATTGGTCCAGGCATTAGCACTTTTACAAGTTCCACATGTTATTCCAACATGTAATTAAAGTTGAGAATCACTACTCTAAACATTAAATAAATTTAGAGTTTTGTGTGACTTCCCTTAAAATTTTTAAAACAGGCTGAAAGCACACACACATTATTTTAGAGCTTGCAAAGCCCGTTTTTATTCTTACATTTTAGCATAGTATCAAAGTAATTGATTTTTTAAATTATTAGCATATTTTATTAATTTCATTTTCCTACTGGGTTAGAGTATCATTTATTTCTCTAATAGGAAAAGGCATTATCTCAAGCCAGTCAACATTATACTTTCTGAGTTAACACTCCATTGACTCTTGATTGACACACATGATCAGAGTTTCACATCCATGGAGGTTATAACATTATGTTAATTGTTTTTTTTAACCCATTATCTATCTTTCTATTCCCATGTTCGTCTTGTCTCTCCCCAATGTGTTGGCTGTCCTTTAATTGCATCTCATTATAATTAGTAGGGTCTCTTATGTTTTATTTTCCAGAAACAAATGGTTGGGTCCAATCAGCTCTTCTCTAGGAAAATTTATTAGTAAGTCAGCTTAAAACACACAGTTGGATCTACTTTTTTTTTTCAATCTGGATATTTTGCCAGCTACTGGTTCTGATTAGTATCATCTATTCTGGTCATAGTTTCTCTGTTTTCCATTCTTTTATTTCATCCTTTTTATATGTCATAGTAAAGCGTATCAATATAATTAGAGATAGAAAATGTGCATCTACTCGTTATGAAACTACAAAAGCAGACTATCCATATATGCAAATTTATCTAAATACTCTAATTTTTTTGAAGTTAAAATTATATTACTCCTTTTTATTTTTACTACCATTTGGAATAATTTATAATTATTGTTTCTTAAGTTCGTTTTTTTCACAGACATATTCAATGTCGATTTGGACATAAAGTAAAAATTGAGCATAAAAGGAAAGGGATATCACTTAACATGGAAAATGGTCAACAGGAAACATGATTGGAAAGAATCTCTATGTAGGAGGCGAATAAATGAACAGACCACAAAAATTATTGAAAAGTAAACACATTCCTCATACGATATTCCCATATACAGAAAGGCAATCCTTATGAATCTTGCAGGATAACAAGCAGTCAGAATGGGTTTCCCACTCACAGTAGTCCAGCATCATTTTCAAGTGCACTCATTTCTCAGCCACATCGACACTGATATATATTTTTGTTGTTGTTGTTACATATCCCCCCCTTTCTGCTTGCTCTTGCTGTGTTCATTTCTCTGCGTTCTTCTGTGTCTGCTCTGTCTCACCCCGTTGCGGCGACGTGCCGAGTCAGGTCACTGCACAGGCAGCTCTGCTCCGTTCATGGGCGGCTCCGCTTCCGTTCACGGGCGGATATGCTCCGTTCATGGGCGACTTGCCCTGCCCGTGATGGCTTTGCCCTGCCCATGGCAGCTTCTTTTTGCCCTGCCCACGGTGGCTCTGCCCCACCCATGGCAGCTTGCCCTTCTCAAGGCGGTCTGCCTGCCCAGAGAGGTCCCCGGGAACCAAACCCTATCCACTGGCCTCAGCCGGCCCCGACACTAATATAGTTATACTCTGAAAATAACAGTCTTAGACAGCAGGGAAGCTCTATCATAAGAAGATAAGGTAATCAAACCAGTGTACAACAGATTCTAACAGATATTGGGTAGGGTCTATAAATATGGTTTTATAGAATCATTTAAAAAACGAATGAAAGCAGGTTTTAAGACAAAATTGAAGTTAATGCATTTAAAAACTGCAACAAGCAAGCAAATTAACTGAAAGATCATGACCCACTACAACTTCTCACATAATTCTTTGTCCTGGGTTCATAAAAAATGCTCTTTTAAAAATTGTATTGCCAAAAGCATTGGCAGTTCCATTACAGTTTGAGAGGGGAAACTCTCAATATGATTTACAAATTAATTAAATAAACCCTTGGCAATACTAACAGAATATTACAAGAGGAAGACAGAGAAGGCCATGTTATATAAGTCAATTTTATTTCTTTTAGAGAGGCTATTGAAATCACACTTAAAATGTATATTCTGTTTTTCAAAGTGTAATAAGTATTTCTAGGTCAAATTTCTTAATTTATATAATTTCTTAACTTACCGTACCATAAAATTTTATGCATGACTCTCTAAAATAGTACTGTCCAACAGAACTTTCTGAGATGACGTAAATGTTATATATCTGTACTGTGCAAAACAGGCACCACTAAATACATGTGGCTATTGAATATTGAAACAAGGCTAGTCTGAGTAATGAAATGAATTTTAAATTTTAATTTATTTAAACTTAAATATCTACATGTGGTTATGGGCTACCATATTACACAGCTCTGAAGGCTAAGTGAAGATTTTTCAAAACAAACCGACTCTATATTTGCTACAATGAAGCAATGGTATTAAAGGACAATGGAGATTTATTCAATGAATCTGAGAAATTCAGTCTGGAATTGTATCAAGCTAATTTTCCAACACTGTAATATTTTAATATATAGGACAGGCATGCTTAGGAGAGAGGTGACATTCAGTGGAGCTCTAGGCAAATTGCTAAACAAAGGGAATACTATATGTTACCTTCATACTCTCTGAAATTATCTGCACCATCTTGAGCTGCATTGTTCACTAGCCACAAGGGACTAATGAGTACTTGAAATGTAGCTAGTCAGGATTTAGATGTTCTGTAAGGATAAAAGACACACAAGATTCTGTTACCTGATATAAAATAAAGAATGTAAAGTATATCATTTATCTTTTTTTTCATGTAAAAATAATGTTTTGCATATATTGGGTTAAATATATTTCACATAGTGATTTTTTACTTTTTAAATGTGGCTATCAGACAATTTAAAGTCCCATATGTGGTGCACACTCTGTGTATCTATTGGACAGAGCTGGTAGAGAGGACTCTATATAGGACAGTGCAGGTCTGCTTCTGCTCATATCTTGTTTAGGGTCTGCTCTGTGCAGTGCCTCTGACAACAAAACCACTACAGTCCCTCCTTTCCCTCCCCAGGAAAAAATACTGTCTCATCAGTTGTCAACAGATCGCTTCTGCTTATATGTATATATGACACATTTTTCCCAGATTTCTTTCAGATGCATTATTTTATTTCGTTCTCACAATAACCTCATGAGATATGCACACAGTGTTTCAGTAAACCACAGGAGGAAGTAAAAGTAGCCTTGGGAGTGGGACGAGGTTTTGTTTAATAATAAATTATATTTAACTGGTTTGTTAAAAATAAGTAGGAATCTGATAGGACAAAAGCGAAAGGGCATTCCAAATAGAAGTACACACCATACTGGGGAATTAAAAATGTGTTTTTCAGGGCAGTTGGAAGGAAACAACTCAAATTTTTAAGCTGACCAAGGAAATCATCAATTTTATTTTGATAGATTGGAATTGATTTAGGATGGAAGTCATATAGGAAGGTGAGATGTGGAATTTATGGAAGGAAGTAAATCCTCATGATTTGTGGTAGTTATAAGTTCATAACATTGCCACAAACTCTGAATTAGCAACTACTGAACAATTGCTCCTAGGAGAAATACAGGGTAAGGTTCTTGTAAGCCTCTGGTCACAACATTTTGTCAATTAATAAACGCATAACCTTGTTTCATGTGTGATTCTGTTTAAAGACATCATATATGTGTGCATGCCTGTCTGTATAAACTTTGTTATAGTAACATATATAGAACTCAGAATTTCCCATTTTAACCACTTTCACATGTATAATTCAGTGGTATCAATTACATTCATAATATTTTATTACCATCACTAACATCCATTACCCTAATTTTTCACCATCTCAAGCGAGCTCTGCACCCATCATGCAACGACATGCTCTTATTCTTACCCTCTGGGCCCTGGTAACCTATAGTCTATTATCTGTCTCTACGCATTTGTATATCCTAGGCATTTCATATAAATGAGATCATACAACATCTGTTTGTGTCTGGTTTATTCCGCTCAACATGATATCTTCAAGGTTTAACCATGTTGTTGAATGTATCAGAACTTCATTCTTTTTTATGGCTAGATAATATTTGAATCATATGTATATACCACATTTTCTTTATCTATTTATCTGATGATGGACACTTGAGAAAGCAGGGACTCAAACAGGCATGGGTATACCAATGTTAATAGCAGCGTTATTCATAATGCGTATTTTGGATTCATTAACTTTTGGCCAAAAGCTCTGTAACTCAGGTCTGAATGTAGTTTATCTAACACACGTATTTTCTCTATAAGGCATATCACAACCTTATTGTAGTTAGGAACATTAGACAACACTTCAGCACTATGCTTGAAGGCCATTTTAAAGCGCAAAATCACCAATTAAAAACATAAAAATATGAAAAATGTGGCACTACATATCCATTAAAAGGACACTTGTTTACAGAGATGTGAAACAAGAGGAAGAGTGTGGCCTCATTTGATTTCAGCTGGGGATGTGTGACTCAAATATTTAGCTGCTCTGTGCATGTCTGCGAATAACTGGGACAATATCATGGGTATTGATTTTTGAGGTTACAAAGTAATTTTAGTGAGTAGGTGAATTTGCACATATGGGATTCAAGAATAATAAGGCTTGACTGTATTTGGACCAGGACCTCGGCAGTGTTCTTGTCCTGCCCCAGTTGCTCATCCTAGGCTCTGCCTCGCATTCTTTCCAAGCCATGTGATATGGCCCGCCACTTCGAAGTATCTTGCCTCTTGTGTAAACATTTGCAGGGTTCTTATCTTTACAATTTTGTCAGTTTCTTCATTCTGTTTTTGGTTCCCATGCATTTGTTCAGTGTGATTTCTTTTTTCAGTTACGTCCAGGTGTTGTGGATTGTTTATATAAAGAATGTACTTCCTTTTTGTCCCAATACTCATTTCATTCATTTGTAATCAGTGCTCTAATATTATTTCAAATTTAAAATAACTATTTTGTTATTGCTTTGGTAAGGACTTCTTAAGGATTGAAGTAATGTGAACAATATTGTATTCAGATTTCACTGTGAATTCCCACTTCCACAGCATAGGAGATTACCATTGGTAGGATAATATTGTATAGAGTTATAAATTATGCTTCTACCACTTACTAAATGTATGATCTAATTTACAAGCAATATAAGCTTTCTATTTGTTTCCTCCTCTGAAAAATTAAGATAATGGCATGTACTTGCTGGGATTGTTGTAAGGATCATATATAGTGCTGGAAAAATATCTGGCATACAGCAAATGTTCAATATGTCAGCTAGGTATTTTTCTTTTTATTATTATTGCATTGGAAATAGAGTTTCTCCAACAGAAGTAAAAACAGGGAACAGATGTTCAAGAAACAGGAAGGGATATGTGTTTAATCAGGCATCCGGCAGAGTATATAGCAAAACTTCCAAGCCCTGGAATCATGACCATAAAATAAAGGGTTATTCTCTACATTATATGGTTCATTAGCTATCACATAAATTGTGCTCTATATTTGAAACTATGTTACTATTCTGAGCTTAGTTTGAGACTACAGACTTAATCCTCAATTCTAATAATTCCCCCATGTGTTTGTTATTCATCATACAAGGCACTGGGTGACAGTGTATACTTTTTTAGTAAAAGTATGCCATGTTTTGTAAAGCTTTGTCAAAATTTTTCCATTACGGAATGTCCAACAGACCAGGCAGCTTTCCTTTACTCACTGTTCTTCAATTATCATTTTCCTTGATTTTTTGAAGCAGGGTACCTCTATCTATGCTTCTTGATACATGTATATTTCCTTTTTTTGTGTGACCACTCCCAATGAAGCTTTTGGCCATCTAAGCTTTTCATTGAACACTTTTTCCATTATAAATTCCATTCATTCTAAGGCTTTGACTATTATTTATATAGATGATCCCCAAATGTATATCCTCTTTCATTTCCTGTACCATTTCTAAATTCAAATTATCACATTCTGCTCACTTTGAGTTTTACTATCCCCACAAAGTCAATTCATAAATAAATTAATCCTTTTTGCATACAAATTGGTGCTTCTATTTGACTTCCCAAATAGTGCCATCAGTCTGAGTCACTGGATTTAAAACTATAGTAAAGAGCTTAGAAGTCATTAATTCTGTCCTTGCAACAAGAAAAAAAGCTGAAACTGAAAATCAGCAACTCTTTGATTCATCAGAGAATTGAAATCATAGGGCAAATCACCCCCACCTCCACCCCTACCCCTTCAGACTAGAGAGAGAGACAGATGCAGAGAATCACAATTTACCAGCAGCAGAAGTCACTGTAAAGGACAGTGGATAGCAATAATTAAACATGTAATTGACTAATTGCTGGAGACTGAGCATGGACTAGTTTGAGAATTAAAAACCCTTGTATACCAGTCTTAGAGGGGCCCTCACACTTTATGAGTTTTACTTCCAGGGATTCTACCAAGTTTTAACTATAAAGACTGGAGAAAACTCCTTTGACCTTCTGGCATAGGGAAGGGAAAAATAACCATTTTGAAATATGTTCAGAATATTCTATTCTCTTTAATAAAGCTCTGCTATTTTATCAGAGCTAACCACATGGGTTTTACCAGAGCCTAACTCACATGTAAGAAGGAAAGTATCTAACTCTAGCCTCCTATATCCTTTCTGTCTCACCTAAGGTTGGAGAAGTGGGAAAAGCAGAACAGCACGTGTGAATATCACAGCTCAGAAGCACAGAGTTACTAAAAGACTGTGTTCTGATTATAGGATTATAGAAAACTTCCCATCCACCCAGGGAATTACAGCTGAAAAGAGCTGCGAGGCTCAGACCCTTTTTAAGAATAAGTCCTTAGGGAGTCTTTAGAAAAATCCAATGACACTAGCAATGACAAAAACAAGGATATCAGAATAAATTTTAGTCTCTGACATCTACAGCTATAGCAAACAGTAAACACAACCTAACTTCTAGCCAGATGAACATAAAACCTCATACAAAAGTACTATTTACCTCACTTATTTTTACCCAATATATCCCATCCTACTTTAAACAAAAAAATTATAAGTCATACTAAAAGGTAAAAATATACAGTCTGAAAAGAAATGTAAGCATCAGAACCAGACTCAGATATGGGAGAGATTTAGGGATTATCGGGTCAGGAATTTAAAATAATCGTGGTTCATATTATAAGGGTTCTAATAGAAAATGGGGAGTACATGAAAAGACAAAAGGCTAATATAAGCTGAGGTAGAAACTAAAAGAATGACAAGGAAAATGCTAGATCTCAAAAACACTGTAACAGAGGGAGCTGGTATAGCTCAGTGGTTGAGCACCTGCTTCACATGTACAGGGTCTCACCCATTGGAACAGCAATGATGAATGCTTTTGGGCTTTATCAGTTGATTAGACAAGATCAAGAATCAGTGAGTTTGAAGATATGTTGATAGAAACTTCCAAAGCTGAAATGCAGAGAAAGAAAAAAAAAAAAGAAAAGAAAAAGAACAGAATATCCAATGACTGTTGGACATTTACCAAAGGTATAATACATACATAATAGGAATATAAGAAGGAAAAGAAAGAGAAGAGAATGAATATTTGATGTAATAAATTCTAATGGCTGAGAATGTCCCAAAATTAATAACATCGTACCACAGATCCAGGAAGCTTGGAGAATGCTAAGCAGGATAGATACCAAAGATTCACACCTAGGCATATCATATTAAAACTGGAGAAAACCAAAGACAAAGAGAAAATCTTAAAGTAAGCAAGAAGACAATTCCCCACCTTGCCTAGAGGAACAAGGATAAGAATTGCTTTTTACTTCTCTTTAGAAACCAT
>PVKH010002148.1:0-27975 GCA_004027955.1 Chaetophractus vellerosus
AGGTTACAGTACAAGAAGCTATTTTGATAAAGCAGACTTTCTTTTTTGTATACTGATTATACAGGAGAAAAACTTTGTAAACTTTTACCAAACCAGACTAATGATTTAAAAAACTTTGAGAAAGAACAAAATTTTAATTTTGTGTCAGTATACTATCTGATACTAAAGCTTTTAAAATTTTATAGACTCATCAAATCTTACTTAACTTTGACCACAAAATTTTTTTTTCTGCACATCTTCTGAACTTTTTGTATTCACTCAGCTTTTGTCCCACATATCACTCTTTCCTAATAACCAGTCATTTTATCTTAGGACAAAACTATTTTCTTTTCCCTTAATAATAAAAACACATTTTATATAACTTACATATATAAGTTACTAAAATGATTTTGGAAACTGTTTCCAAGCAAACCTCTTACATATACAATTACCATCAACACTAAACAAACTTGTCAAAATGATGATTTAAATTGGTTATATGCAAATATAACTTTTCTTCATTTTAAATACTTAGTAGCATGCAATACTAGAAACAGTCTTTTAGAGACAAGTTGGCAGGGGAGGCTGACTGCTGACAGGTTTTCCTGTTATGAAGTTACTTTTATTATTATTATCAATTTGTCTTTCTATTTAATAATGACTTCTTGGAATTTACCATTTAAATATTTCCATTTAAACAGTGCCTCTACAAATTCCCTATAACTATCCATAACCACATAGACTATAGTCATTTTATCTTAAGACAAATTTTAGTAGAGCTCTTTTTAAGAATTTTCACCTATCAATTTAATATAACTCTCCAGAGATATCAAAATATACACTGACACTGAACAAACAAACACAAAAAGAATTATGACACACCAACAGAAACATAGAGCTTACTAATTTATAATTTAACCCATGAGTTTCACTCCTGAATTGGCTAAATAGACTTTATTTTGTTTCTTAAGTATTAATTTTCCAGTAGTGACCAAGTCCAGGCTGGCACTTCCTTAGGTGGCAGCACATAAGTTTGCCAAAGATTTGAAAGAACTGGTCATATTCATAAATTTGGGAAAGAAAAGGATTTAACAAAGGGTAAGGAATGGAAGTGTTAACAGGAGCAGTAGGAACAGTGGAAGACTCAGGGGGAGGTGGCTGCAGTGGCAGCAGCAGCAGTGCAGGAGCCTGAGGAGGAGGAGGGGGAGGTGGTAGAGGCCATTCAGTTTCAACTTCAGAGGGCGGGGAAGAAGAAACAGGAGAACAAATAGGAGAAGTGGAAGCATCAATTTTAACAAAAGGTTGTTCTACCAAAACGTCTTCAACACTCTGAAAAGTCTGATAGGTAAAGCGACTTGTTGATAAACTGCCCAAACCTCAGCAGAAATAGACTCCCCCCACTGATGGGCATGCCAAAGGGCACGAACAACATCGCGCCAAACTGTCGGATTTAACTGGTTTCTATTAGAACGAGAAAACCAGTAATAGTGATGTCGTATTAACTGTAACAAATTGTGGAGGACCTGTTCCTTAGTACGGACCCCCAAGCAATGCATTAAAACCTTTAAAATACCTGCATATTTGTCAATTTGTGAGGGAGAATTCCCCATGTTTCACTGCCATTGCCAAAGGATCTGCATACACACTGCGCAGCTTACCTCCTCCGGTCAACCCGATTCCCAACTTACCTCTTGTTGCCCCATGTTGGGTGCCAGATGTTGATTGAGATAGGTTTGGGGGCACAAACAAAGAGGCATCAGAAAGGTTGATGAGTCGAACTGTGGGCTGTAGCTCACTCAGGCGCTACACAGCACCGAGTGTCTGTTGCTTAGTCCTTTTATTGGGGTTCCAACTATAATTAACTTTTGTGTATCTAAGCATGAATTTTTGCTGCCTAAACTAAATTAAGGTTCTGTTTTTATTAGCATACTTCCTTTTAGTCTTAACATTCTATTCTGTTCCCAGCTCTATCTTAAATCAGTTACTCTCTGCGCTTGTTTAGTCCAAGGAACTGTTTTCAGTTCCCAGACCTTGGTTCAAGGAACTGTTTTCAGTTCCCAGACCTTGCCGTCATTTTGGGGTTCAGCACACACACTCTTCATCTTCCTTTGTCTGCCTTCAATCATCACCACCCACTGCTCAACCACCCCCTTCTAACTTAAAGATTTTGCCCATATCAAGCATCAGCTCATCAGCCTCTACTCCCTTTCTGTCTCCTGTTTACCCCTCTTTCAGACTCTATGTCTGTATTTCTGCTCAATTTGCTTAAGCTATATCAGTAAGGTAATTTAATATTTGTTCTTCAGTGACTGGCCTACTTCACTCAACATGAGGTCTTCAATGCTCATCCATGTTTTCCCATGTTTTAATACTGAATTTATTCTAACAGCTGAATAATATTAAATTTTTATGTGTATACCACAATTTGCTTATCCATTCATCTGTTCATGGACACTTGGGTTGCTTCCAAATTTTTCCAATAATGAATAATGTCACTGTGAACAGTGGTGTGTATATATCAGTTCATGTCCCTGCTTTTAATTCTAAAGGTTGCATACTCAGAAGTGGAATTTCTGGATCATATGGCAGTTCTATAGTTAGCTTCCTATGGAAAAGTCAAACTGTCCTCCACACTGGCTGCACCATTCTACATTCCAACCAGCAGTGAATGAGGGTTCTATTTCCTCCACATCCTCTCCAACACTTGATTTTTTTTTAATAGCCACCAATATAATAGGGGTAAGATTATAGCTCATTGAAGTTTTGATTTGCATTTTCCAAATAGAAATTGATTTTGCACTTTTATTCATGTGCTTTATAGCCATTTGTATTTCTTCATTGAGAGAGTGTCTATTCAAATTTCCTGCCCATTATTTAAATGAGATTTTTGTCTTTTTATTTCAAATATGTAAGATTTCTTTATATATGCTGAAAAATAGGCCCATATGAGATATAGCTACCAAATATTTTCTCCTATTTTGTAGGCTGCTTTTTCATTTTCTTGACAAAATCCTTTGAAGAACAAAAGTTTTCCATTTTGAAGAGGTCCCATTTTTCTTTTTTCTTTTATTACTTGTGCATTAGGTATAAAGTTTATGAAACCATTTCTTGCTACAAGAGCTTGAAATGCTTGCCTACATTATCATCAAGGAGCTTTATAGTGTTGATGCTTATATTTATGTCTTTGATTAATCTTGAGTTAATTTTTATATAATGATTGAGAGGTGATTTTCTCTCATTCTTTTTGGTGTGGATATCTAGTTCTCCAAGCCATTCTCTCCCAATTGAGTGAGCTTGCTGGCCTTGTCCAATATCAAATGACCATATATGTGATGATGTATATCAGAACTCTCTATTGGGTTCCATTGATCAGTATGTCTCTCTTTTTGCCAATACCATGAAATTTTGACCACTAAGGCTTTTTAGTATGCTTTAAAGTCAGGTAGCTTGTTTCCCTCAATTTTGTTTTTCTTTTTTTTTAAAGATTTTTATTTTTTTTATTTATTATGCATTCCCCCCTTTTTGCTTGTTCTTGCTGTGTTCATTTTTCTCTGTGTTCTTCTTGTGTCACTTGTCTCCCCCTGCTGGGGCAACCTGCTGAGTCAGCTCACTGGCATGGCAGCCTACCTGCTGGTGGGGGCTCACCCTTGCCAGCGGGGACTTGCCTTTGCCCATGGGGGCTTGTCTTTTTGCCCACCTGTGGGGTCTTGCCTTTGCTTGTGGCAGCATGCCCTGCCCATGGTTGTGTGCCCCACCCGTGTTGGCTTGCTTTCTCAAAGCAGTCATTGTTTTTCTTTTTAAATAACTATCTGACTATTCATCACCTTTTGCTCATCTAAATAAATTTCATAATTGCATTTTCCAATTCTATAAAAAATGCTGTGTAAGTTTTATTGGGATTGCATTAAATCTGTAAATAAATTTGGGTATGGGAAATATCTTAATGAAGCTTAGTCTTCCAAACCATGAACCTGGAATATTCTTCCATTTATTTATTTATTCTTTGATTTCCTTTAACAATTTTTGTAGTTTTCTGTGTACAGATCTTTATATCCTTAGATAAGTTTATTCTTATGTTTTTAAAATTATTTTCATTGCTATTAAGAACTTTTTTTATTGATTTCTTCTTCAGATTGATCAACTTATACAGAAATTCTACTGAATTTTTCATGTTGACCTCATATCCTGCTACTTTTCTGAACTCATTTATCAGTTCTAAACACTTTATTATAGATTTCTCAGGGCTTTCTATAGGATCATGTTATTTGCATATAATTCAATTTTTGCTACTTCCTTTCTAATATGGATGTCTTTTATGTCTTTTTCTTGCCTAAATGTTGAGCATGTACCTCTAATGCATGTACCTCTAATTTATGTCTTTTTCTTCTATATTATCCACCTTGTTAGCATATAATTTTTCAAAGTATCCTCTTATGATCCACTTTATTTCTGTTGTATTGGTGGTGATATTCCCTCTCTCATTTTTCATTTTGTGTATTCTCATCTTCCTACTTCTTTTCTTTGTTAGTCTTGATAAGGGTTTGGGAAGTGCTTTTGTTAATATTTTTAGTGTTTGTTTATTCATAATTTCATTGACTTCTGCTCTAATCTTTATTATTTCCTTCTTTATTCTTGTATGTACCACAAGGATATAGGATAAGTGGAAACAAGTGTCAAAGAAAAACCTTAACACAAAGCAAAAGAAAATAACACCATAGGGCAGGGTAGAAAGTGAAGCTAATCATCTGAATAAGCCCTTCAAGGTAAAAAGATACCCAGAAACCAACAAAAATTTATGAGCCATGCTAAGAAACAGGAAGTCATGATCCAGTCTAATGAACTAAGTAAAAAACATGAGGAGATGCAGAATGTGAAACAACTAATCAAGGATCTCCAAACAAATAACATGAATCAACTTAATGAAGTGAAGGAAGAGATAAGGGATATTAAGTAGACACTGAAGAAATCATAAATATATATAAAAGATCATGGATCCAATGATGCTGAATGGTATAGTGAAAGAAATACATGCAATGTATGTTCCTACATTATTATATTTAAGAAAATTTGTAGAAATATTATAAATATTTTTCACTAAGATTTTGGAAGAATAAGAGTAAAGTTGTTCTTTGAATCAGGCCATTCTTTTGCCATATTGAATATATGGACTAAAAGTAAGCCCAACCTCTGCACAGAAAGCAATTATTCCTAAATTGTTCCAGCACTAACTGGAGAGAAGAAGAAGGAGAGATTGTGTGTTTGTGTGTGAGGGCGGGGGATAGTGGTTATGGGTAGGTAAAGAGATTTTGAAAGAGTATTAATGCCTGAACTTCATTTGTCAAATAAAGAGTTAGGATCAAAAAAGAGAAACAGTTCCAGTACCAGTGCTAAGTCAAGTTCATTGATTCTCACACACTTTCAGGTTTTCCTTTGGCATATTCAAGACTTGATGGATCCTGTCATAACAAAGACTGATCCCAATAATCATTAACTCTACCTATTTTGAGATCCTGTGATGATTTTTATATGTTTTGACCATAGTAAGGAGAAAAAATCTATAGTTTTCACAACTATAATGAGATTATATGACTATGTATTTTGATATCAAGCCTTCAAATTATATTTCTTATTTCTTAGGGAACATTCAGGGTGGACACACCTAAATAAGATCTAGGAAGATCCTATTTACATATGACTCTGCACCTTGAATAATCTTAACATAATCAAATAAACTGTTCACAAATATACTCACAGTCACAAAAATACAGATTAAGACTTGGACATGTCTTTTATGAGGTACAGGTTTCAATCCTTAATAAGTAGGAATCAATTCCTGACCATGAGCTAATTGTCACTCCTCAGGGAAGAAGTAGGAGATTACAGAAATGCATGCCAGAAACCACAGAATCAAGATAATCTCAGAAAAACCAGAGGCCTTCTGCTAGATAACATCAGAGACTTTACCTGAAAAACTGACATAAATACTGGCAAAAATGAGAACTTTTAATGTCATACAGTGCTAGGCACCACACTGCATGGGGATTGGGCAATGGATGTCAGTGCATTTATCCTAAGAACAGACAAAGATACCCAAAAGCCAAATGGGATACATTCACCTGGAGGAAAAAGAAACATTGAAAGGGTTTAGGATTTTTTTCTTGCTTAAGTGACTGGATAGCAAATACCAAAATGAGATTATGACTACTGAAATCAACAAAAGATGGAAAAACCAAGAAGCATGCCTCTACCATGCCATTTAAATGTGTCTCAAGAGAAACCAACACTATTCATCAGACAGAGTCCAATATTATATTTCAAAGGAAAGAAAAAATATTTGCTCCAGGAACTCAGGACTGCCATGCAAATATGCCTACCTCACATTCAGTGACAAACTCTGAAAACCAAAAGGGAATGAAGGAAATTTTTGGTATCAACTTAAAAAGATCTGGATAGGCCCTTGGTACGTCTTTGACTTAAATTTATGAAATATTCATCACCTGAACATACTAGTAGACTCTAATTTTTTAGGTGGAGGACAAATACAAGCTCAGTTTATTGCCAAAGTTAGAAACCATCTGTTTTGGTCAGTCAAAGGTGTGCCTTCTGAAATATACCAAAGATTGGTCGGTCTTTATAAAGGGTATTTATTTGGGGTAGAAGCTTACCGCTACCAGGCCACAAAGCATAAATTTCTTCCCATACCAAAGTCCACGTGTTGGAGCAAGACAGCTGCCGACATCTCCAGTGTTCAGGCTTCTGGGTTCCTCTGTTCCTGGGGCTGCATTTCTCCCCAGGCTTAGCTTTTGCCTCCACCACAAGTTCAGCTGTAGATCATGAGGCTTTCTATGCATTGCATCTCTCCACAAAGCAGCTGTAGATTATCTGGCGAATGGCTCACTCCAATATCAGAACTGCTTCTTAAATCTGTTTCTACAAATCTCTTCTCTCAATCTGGTTCTCTGCTGCCTCTTGTCTAGCCTTTTATACTTGAGACCATGCCCACTGAGGGGTGGGGCTCAACATCTCACTGACATGGCAGTTAATGCCCTACTCATAACTTAATCATACCCAGATGAACAGATCAGTTTACAAGCATAATCCAATTTATATTTTTGGAATTCATAATTAAATTAAACTCAAACCATTACACCATCCTTACCCATTCATCCTAGTAAGACAAGTATATTTTCTGGGTACAATGACTGAGCAGGAGTGACATCTAAGAGCACAAAATTATGCAGGGATCTGAGTAAGTAGAGAAGTCATATCAAGAGTGGCAATAACTCATTTCACTAGGCATGAGCATGCCTAGAATGGACAAGAATGATGGTGCAGAAAACCTGGGACTGACAAAGAGCTGTTCAGATTCTTTCTGATTCTGCTTAACTCCTTCTAGATGACTGTAGCCATTTGATGTAATTATGAATTCCAAAAATCAATATTTAATCATGCTTATAAATTGATCTGTTCCTCTGGGCATGATTAAATTATTAAGGCATTCACTGTGCCATGTCAGTAGGTTGTTGAGCCCCACCCCTTGTTGGGTGGGGTAATCGAATATAAAAGGCAAGGCAAAGCACAGAGAGAGAAGATTTGACAAGCAGTTTTTGAGAGGCAGCTTGATGTTGGAGTTTTGATGTTGGAGAGAAGGCCCCGGGAGAAGAGAAGTGAGCTATGCACCTGATAGTCTACAGCTGGCCTTGTGGAGAGACACAAAACCTAGAGAGCCTCATGGTCTACAGCTGATCTTGTTGAGGAAACAGAAGCTAAGCCTGGAGAGAAACACAGCCCTGGGAAGAGAGGAACCCAGAAGTCTGAACCCTGGCAAACGTCGGCAACTGACTTGCTCCAACACTTGGCAATGGACTTTGGCGAGGGAATAAACTTATACTTTGTGGCCTGGTAACTGTAAGCTTCTACCCCAAATAAATACCCTTTTAAAAAACCAACCAATTATTTGTATATTGAAAAGGCACCCCTTTTGCTGAATAATACAATGACTCTCTGGGATTATTCTGAAATAGACACTCTCTCTCTCCTACACTTAAAAATTATGATGACAAAGGAAAAAATATTTTTCTTACAAGCTGAAAAAGGTGGAGGAGGCTGATTAGATGAATTTCATTTCATTAGCATTCTTGGGATGTCATCATAGTACTTTTTCATTTTGCTTGTTTTTTAGATGAAATAATTATTTTTTTCAGAAAAAGACCAAAAAATGGGTAATACCAAAAACATCCCATTATTTCAGTTTTACATATTTATATAAAAGTATCTTAAGAAATAGCATAGAGTTCAGAGGAAAAATTAGAAATCATATAAATTATATCAAGCTATTTTTTTCACAGGGGGTAGGTATTTGATAGACTGGAGGAAGGAAGAAATAATAAAAGTACAAAAGGAAAGGAAACAGGAAACCCAAAATAAGTTCAGTCATCACTGAATATAGTTTCAACATGAAAATTATTTAAATTTTAATGCAGAACTGAAAGAAATATTTGAAATTTCATTCTAAAGCTCCTTTTCAATATTAACTCCCCTGATTATGTTTATTATTATTATTATTATTATGTATTTTTACACAAGAAACTGTAAACTAAAGCCGATCTTTCCAATCACAGAAAATAATGAAGTCCATAATGAGCCCACAATAATAGGCCTTTACTTCCTGGAAATTGCAAATTGCTTAATTTTTCTAACCATAGAACATCTGCTGGGGTTTCAAAGTTTGCTAAGGAAAGATTAAATAATTTTATACAAAGTAAGCAAAATCTTTATGTTATTCACTGAAATATACCACATGTTACAGTTTGATGTAATTATGAATTCCAAAAATCCATATTGAATCATGCTTGTAAACTGATCTGTTCATCTGGGCATGATTGGTTTATGATTAGGGCATTGATGGGCCACATCAGTAGGGCTTTGAGCCCCACCCATTGGTGGGTGTGTTCTCAAGTGTAAAAGGCAAGGCAAAAGACAGAGGAAGCAGATTTGAGAAGTAGTTCTGAGAAGCAGTTTTGATGGTGTAAAGAATGCCCCAGGAGGGAGAAGTGAGCCATTTGCTTGATAGTCTACAGCCAACTGGAAAGAAATGCAGCCCAAAAGAGAGGAACCCAAAAAGCCTGAACCCTGGCAAATGTCAGCAGCTGTCTTGCTCCAATACATGGTAATGGACTTTGGTGAGGGAAGAAACTTATGCTTTATAGCCTGGTAACTGTAAGCTTCTACCCCAAATAAATACCCTTTATAAAGACCAACCAAGTATTGGTATATTTGCAAAGGCAACCCTATGGCTGACAAATATAGAATTGAGTATCTAAGGGTGGGGAAGTGCTTTATGCAATTACCAAAATGTTGGAATGGTTTTGTAAATGGGCAAGGGGTATTTTTTGGAGGGATAGTGAGATGCTTGATGGAAAATGTCTAGATTGCTTTGCAGAGACTGTTGGTAGTAATATGGAGCCTAAATTTCTTTTTGATTAGGATTCAGAAGGAAACAATTGTGAGATGGATGCTAAACAGACCTTTTATAATGCCTTAGATGTAAATGATGACACTATTATTGGAAACTCAAGTAAAGGTGATCCATGTTTTAAAGTTGGAGAAAATTTAGCAAGATTAACTCCTGGTGTTAAATGGAAGATAGACTTTGAAAATGGTGAACCTGAGCATTTAGCTGAAAAACTTTCCAAAGTAAGCTAAGGGAATGAGACTTGGCTTCTCCTTGCAGCTTATAGCAAAATGCTAGATAAAAGAAATATGCTAATGACTGAACTTTGGGCACAAAGTAAACAGAGACTGATTCTGGAACTTCCATGTTTCTGGAAATCAAGTTTCCAAATCAAAGTGCCCCATTTAAAGATTTAGCTAAACCTCTAAATTGTAAATCAGAATTGAAGATGCAGTTATCTAGGAAAGACTTGTGGACAGTCTTACTGATTGATGGCTTGGAACCCTGCTTTGTGCATGCTAAAACAACAAAGTTTTTGACAGTGCTGTATGAACAGAACCACTCTTTACTTGGACTAAAAAGGACATGGAAAGGAGACATTGAAGGAGAAACAGCTTTAAGGAGAAAACCATGGAAGCTGAGATCTGGAATTAGGACATTGCCTTGGGCCAAGAGACAAACCGCACCCATGTGTTGAGATAGGGTGAGTTTGCCCCAACAGTTGAAGAGGGTGAATGTTTCCACCGAATGTTCTGGAAGAGTTTTGCCTCCTCCAGGTGCAGAGTGGGTGAGTTTGGCCCAGAAGTTGAAGAGGGTGGATATTCCCACCCAAATTTTGGGAATAGTCTTGCCACCCCAGGTTAAAGGGAGGGTGGAGCACATTTCCCAAAGATTATGGCAGTTAATGTCAGTGCCCCATAGGTCTGAGAGGGGTGCTTCTGTCCCCCATAGATTAGAGAAAGCCAGGTGGTCAACTCATTGCTATGAGAGGTTTGAGCCTGTGTGCCAAAGGTTAGAGAAGGCCAGTTGGTCAACTCATTGCTCTGAGAGAGTTGAGCCTTTATGCCAAATGTTAGGGGGTAATGTTTTCTTCACCTCACTGTACTAGGGGTTCTAAGACTATAGCCCAAAGATTGGGTAACATGTGGCAATCACCCCAATATCCTTGGAGGATGAAGTCTGGAGCTTGTTCAACACCCAGATGCTTGATGAGGGTGGAACCAAGAAAGTGGCAGTTGGGCAAGCCTGTGGAAAGGGTGGGTCCCCATGTGGACCCAAGGAGAAGAAAGCATCATCTTCAGAATGATTCTCAGACTTTGAAATTGAATGGAGAATGCCCTGCAGTTTTGCTGAACTGTAGAGGATCCATGGCTCATGTTTACCATCCTAATTTCTCCTTTTGATGATGAAAATGTTTATTCTTTGTCTTTCCATTTGTGTTTTGGAAGTAGATTAATGACTAAGTAAGTTTCAGAGTTCTATAGCAGATGGGATTTTGCCTGATGACAAACTGTATTTCTTTGAACTGATTATGATATGATTTTGTACTTGCAATTGTTACTGATTTAAGGTTTTTTGAATATTGTAATGTATTTTTGGAATTCAGAGGATGGTGTGTTACAGTTTGATGTAATTATGCATTGCAGAAATCCATATAGAATCATGCTTGTAAACGGCTCTTTTCATCTGGGCTTGATCGGGTTATGATTAGGGTGTTGACTGGGCCACATCAGTAGGGTGTTGTGCCCTAACCCTTGGTGGGTGTGGTCTCAAGTATAAAAGTGAAAACAAAAGACAAAGGGAGGAGATTTGAGAAGCAGTTTTGAGAAGCAGTTCTGATGTTGGAAAGAACACCCCAGGAGGGTGAAGTGAGCCATTCTCCTGATAGTGTAAAGGTGACCAGAGAGAAATGCAGCCCCAGAAGAGAGGAACCCAAAAAGCCTGAACTCTGGCAAATGTCAGCAACTGTCTTGGTCCAATATGTGGTAATGGACTTTGGTGAGGGAAGAAACTTATGCTTATGGCCTGGTAACTGTAAGCTTCTACCCCAAATAAATACCCTTTATAAAAACCAATTATTGGTATATTTGAAAGGCACCCCATTCGCTGACTAATATAGCATATTTCTTTTTGTTTGTTTGTTTGTTACATATCCCCCCTCTCTGCTTGTTCTTGCTGTGTTCATTTTTTGCATTTTTCTGTGTCTGCTCTGTCTCTTCCCACCATGGCAACATGCCGAGTCAGCTCACTGCTTCCATTCATGGGCGTGGCTCTACTCCCATTCACAGACAGCTCTGCTTCCATTCATGGATGGCTCTGCTTCCATTCATGGATGGCTCTGATTCTGTTAATGGATGGTTCTGCTCCATTTGTGGGTGACTTGCCCTGCCCATGGCAGCTTTGCCCTGCCCACAGTGGCTCTGCCCCATTTACAGTGGCTTTTGCCTTCTCAGGTGGTCTGCCTGCTTGGAGAGGTCCCTCGGAACCAAACCCAGGGCCTCCCATGTGGTGTACCAGCACCCTATCCACTGGGCTATATAGCCGGCCCCTAGCATATTTCAAATTTAGAGTTTTTTGTGTTTAGGACTATGAGAAGTTGAATGCTAACAAGAGTCCTGCATACCATACAGGATTCCCATATATTACTCCATCACCACCACCTTACATTGTTGTGACACATTTATTAGAAAAAGTGAAAGAACATTATCATAATATTACTGTTATTTATTGAACATAGCTTAAATTAGGTATATTTTCCCACCAACCATCCTATTAGTAACTTTAATATATTGGCATTCCTTATTTGTTGTAGGTCATGACAGAACATCCTAATCTTTGTACCTTTAACCACAGTCCATCATTCAACACAGGATTCACAATGTTATATGTTTCCCTGCCTTGTACAATCTATCCAAAGTGTACACTGAGGGGCTCTCAGTTTCATCACAGTGGGGCTGTCATCATCTAAATCCATTTCAGAACATTTTCTTACTCCAAAAGTAAAATAACATACCCCCTTTTAGCCTCCTATTATTGACCCTTAGCATTTATATAGTAACTTCTTTGCCTTTGCTGTAAAAAATATTTACAATATTACTTTTAACTATGGTCTATATGTTACATTTGTTATATTTTCCCCACATCATATTGTTTTTATGGACTTGGCCACTTCTGTCAATATACACAAATCTCTATTCAAACATTTTAGGCTTCTGACTGGAAAAACAGAAATGCAATTTGTGTCAGAGTTACATTCCAGTGGCTCACCCTGACCAAAAATTGGAATTGTGCTTTTTTAGAATGTGGAACTTTCAAAGAAGCAACTTTGCTCCCCTCCTTCATAAAGGAAAAAGTGATGGATCCTCATGGCCATGTGCCCATTGGTGATATTATCCCTCCAGATATCTGATCCTAATAAGTCTTATACTGATGCACCAGGCCTGGTCATCCACTGATGGGCTGAGATGAATTGTCAACACAGCCTTGTCTCCTACCAAGGCAAGAACAGGTGCTCTTATCTCTCTTAAATGGATTTGTTCTGGGTAATAGTCAAGAAAAGGGTAGAATCAGAACTGAGACTTTGGCAGGCATGTTTGTGGCCATCCAATGGGAGAAGAAATAGACTTGCTCTACTAAAACAATAGACTCTGGCCAAAGAATAAGCAGATTGCAAATAAGGATGCTCAATTGCAGTGTTAGTGTAAAAGGTTGCACACAGTCTCAGTGTGTAGCCATTATATAATCATAATAGAAATTTCACAGTGTTTTTCATTTGTGTAGGTTTAGAATTCAAATTTATGTTTCCTTACATGAGCCTCAAAAGAACACCATGCATTTTAGAGTATTATCCCCATTTAAGAGATTACAAAATTGATTTTGAGAGTTGCCCCAAAATACATAATTAATAAGGCACTAAATGAGAATTCCAATCTAAGAACCCAAATCATTTCTTCCCTTAAACAATGCATTAGTCAAAATAACACAACCATAGGATAAAAGTAATAAAAAATATTAAAAAATATTTTAAGTTAAGAAAATATAAGGCACACTCTTATAATTTCCTGTTTAAGAAAGTGAAAGTGAGAACATATTTTAAATATATATATATATATTCTACAATATTACTACATGGCATTTATGAGTATAGACACTATGAATAATATAAGGGTGAACACAAATCTTTTTTTTAATTGAATTTTCTCTTGTGCTAAATGATTGAGACCTTTTCTTTTCTTAGAGAAATTGCTTTAGGAAAAAAATTATTAAATATTTCTCCATCACAGAGATCTTTGAACGCTAAATAAGCCTCTTTCCAGTTTTACAACCCAAGAATTTCTTTCTTAAGTGCCTTTTATGCATGATTTTAAAATGCAAACATCAATTAGATAACATTCCTATCTGTCACTGTGGAACTTTAATCCCAACAACTGGCTCCCAGTTGTAACTATCTTGTCATAAAGGTTGGAAAATATTTTACTTTTCTTTTGAATAAAATCATTTAACTGACACAGGTGGCCACACCAATTAGCAGATGAATTTAGTATGAGAGGTATGTAGCAAGTGGTATTGTCTCATCCTCTTAGTTGAAGTTATCTTATTGTTTGTCTTGAGGACATATTTGGCTATATAAAAGGGTGAGATTTCTTTCTGACTTTGAAATATCATTAGTTTTGTTATTTTCTACATTCATTAAAAGAATTATTGGGCTAGCAAGGGATATTATTTAAATCAATCAAACAACAATAAACATAATATTATTTATAAGTTTTATACACAGTTAACCTCCATATACAGACTATTTCAAATGGCAACAAATCCACCCCTCACATTTTTAACCTTTCTTATTTTAAATTTGGAAGGAAAGTTCAGATTAAGTGAGGAACATTCTCTTCATTTGACTAATCAAAGTGATAGATATAAAACACCACTTCTTTCTCAGGAGAACATGATTTTCCATCCATTAAGCCAGGGGTTCTTACTATTTTTTTCCCATCTAACCCTTTGCCAGTCAGTTGAAAACCACAGAACCCTTACTATGTACACATTGGACACCTACACTCACAGGCACTAATCTAGTCATCAGGGATTCATCAGTGAAAAATCAATGTCTTGGGTTGTTTCCAAATTTTGGCAATCATGAATAATGTCACTATGAACACCAGTGTGTAGATGTCTATCAACCCAGATGTCAATCAGTAGATGAATGGATAAACAAACTGTGGAATATTATGCAGCTGTAAGAAGAAATGAAATCATAAAGCATAAGACAACATGGATGAACCTGGAGGACACTATGTTGAGTGAAACAAGCCACACACCAAAGGACAAATTCTGCATGATTGTGTTACTAGGAACCAAATATATTCTGTAACATATTGTATATTCAAAAATTTATATGTATCCAATACATTGGAGAAATGTATGTTTTTATTCAACTGTTTTTAATTTTAATTTTTTAATTGTTTATATTTTCAAGTATTAAATGTACAAAATAAAGTTAAAAATCAATTTCTTTCATTTCAAGGCACTTACATTTTCATTTAATTGTAGTTTTATCCACTGACCTACAAATTACCTGAGATCAACTGTTCCTTTCTCCAACCCTTCCCCCAATTCCATTAATAGTCCAACCCATTGTCTCAACCTGCTTACACTAATGTTACAGCACCATCAATCCAAGTCACATCTGTGCCACACTATCAATCCCATGCACTGCAAAAGCACCCCCTTCCACTTTAGCATAGGTTTTGCCATTAGTGAACATTGGCTTACCACACCCTTCTCCCTTTCTGTCTCCTAATAACCTAACTTCCAGACTCTAGCTATGCGAGTCTGCTTAATTCCTTAGGCCATATTAGTGAGGTCATGTAACATATATCCTTTAGTAGATGTATTACTTCACTCAACACAAGGTCTTCAAGATTCATCCATGTTGTCCTGTGTGTCAATATTTCATTCCTTCTTACAGCAGAGTAATATTCCATTATATGTAGATATGACAATTTGCTTATCTATTATTCTATTGATGGACATAAAGTTTGCTTCCAGCTTTTGTCAATAGTGAAAAATGCTACTATGAACATTGTTGTGCATACATGTGTTCATGGCCTCACTTTCAAAACTTCTGGTTATGTACACAGCAGTGTGATTCCTGGATCATATGACAGTTCTATAATTAGCTTCCTGAGGAAATGCCAAACTGTCCTCCACAATGGATCCACCATTCAACATTCCCAACAGCAATGGGTGAGTGCTCCCTTTCCTGCCCAGCCTCTCCAACTTTTGTAGTTCTCTGTTGTTTTTTAACAACTACCCTTTCAGCCATTTGTATTTCTTCTTTGGAAGTGTCTATTCAAATCTCTTGCCCAGTTTTAAAATGGGTTGTTTGCCTTTTAATTTTTCAAAAGTAGGATTTCTTTATATATGCTGGACATTAAGCCCTTATCAGATAAATTTTTACCAAATATTTTCTCCAATGGAGCAGGATGCCTTTCCACTCTCTTGATAAACTCTTTTATATGCAAACATTTTTTTAATTTTGAGGAGGTTCCATTTATCTATTTTTTTCTTTCATTGCTTGAACTTTGGGTATAAAGCTTATGAAATGATTTCCTGTTACATAGATATTTCCCTTCATTATCTTCTAGGGCTTTAGGGCCTTGACTCTTATATTTAGATCTTTGATCCATTTTGAGTTAATTTTTGCATAGGGTGTAAGATGGTGATCCTCTCTCATTCATTTGGGTATGGATATCCAGTTTTCCCAGCATCATTTGTTGAAGAGATTATTCTGTCCCAGTTCAGTGTGTTGGTGGTCTTGTCAAATATCAGTTGACCATATATTTGAAGATCATTATCAGAACTCTCAATTTGTTTCAATTGGTCAGTATGTCTATCTTTGTGCCAATACCATGCAGTTTTTTTAATAATATGCATTTTTTAATTTTTAGAAGATAGTTAGTTTACATAAATGTTACCAAAAAATTAGGGATTCCCGTATGCCCTGTAATGGTTTCAGAGTTTTATTTAATTCTGAATTCCAAAAATATAAATTGGATTATTCTTGTAAACTAATCTGTTCATCTTGGCATGATTAAGTTATAAGGGCATTAACTGGGCCACATCAGGAGGGTGTTGGGCCCCACCCCTCAGTGGATGTGGTCTCAAGTATAAAGGCTAGGCAGCAGATCTGAGTTGCAGAGATTTAGAGAAGCAGATTTGAGAAGCAGTTCTGATGTTGGAGTGAGCTGATCGCCCGATAGTCTACAGCTGGCCTTGTGGAGAGATGCAACACAGAGAGTCTCATGGACTACAGCTGTGGTGGAAGCAGAAGCTAAGCCCAGAGAGAAACGTAGCCCCGAGAACAGAGGAACCCAAAGGCCTGAGCCCTTGCAGACATCGGCAGCCATCTTGCTCCAACACGTTGACTTTGGTGAGGGAAGAACTTTATGCTTTGTGGCCTGGTAACTGTAAGCTTCTACCCCAAATAAATACCCTTTATAAAGACTGACCAATCTTTGGTATATTTTAAAAGGCACACCTTTGGCTGACCAAAACATGGCCCAACCCTCACACCTCCCACACAGTTTTGACCACTATAGTTTGATGTATGTCTTAAAATCAGGTAATGTTATTCCTTCAATTTTCTTTTTCTTTTTCAATGTTTTTGGCTATGTGGGACTCCATGCACTGCCAATTAAATTTCATATTTAATGCTCCCAATACAGAAAACAGGTTATTGTAATTTTTATTTGGATTGTACTCCATCTGTAAATCAATTTTGGTAGAACAGACATCTTAATGATGTTTAATCTTCCAATCCATTAACATGGAAAAGATTTCCAATTATTTAGTTTTTTAAATTTCCTTTAACAATGTTGTGTAGTTTTCTGTACAAGCCCTTTAAATCTTAAGTTTATTCCTACATATTTGATTCTTTTAATTGCTATTATAAATGGATGTTTTCCTTGATTTCCTCCCCAGATTGCTCATTATATGTGTACTTTAATGCTACTGATTAAAAAAATATATATTTATTATTTTAAAAAATATACTCAGATTACATAAATGTTACACAAAAGATATAGGGATTCTCATATGCCCCACTCACCACACCTCCCATGCCCCCCCCCCATGAACATCCTTCAATAGTGTGGCACATTCTTTGCAATTGATAAATGCATCCTCGGGCTTTGTCATTAAGCATGGACCATAGTTCACATTGTAGTCTACTGATTTTTGCATGTGGATCTTATATCCTGCCACTTTGATGAACTCATTTCTCAGCTTTAGAAGTTTTGTTGTAGATTTTTCAGGGCTTTCTATGTATATTATGATGTCATCTGCAAATAAGGAAAATTTTACCTCTGCTTTTCCACTTTGGATAATTTTTTTTCTTGCCTAAGTGCTGAAGCCAGCACTTTTAATACAATATTAAATAAGAGCTATGAGAGTTGATGTCTTCGTCCTCTCCCAGGTCTCAGAGGGAATGCCTTTAGCATTTAACCATTGAATATAATGTTAGGTATGGGATTTTCATATACACTCTTTCTCATGTTAAGGAAGTTTGCTTCTATTCCTATCTTTTGAAATGTTTTTATCTTGACAGAATTCTGTATTTTGTTAAATGCTTTTTCTGCATCTAAAAAGATGAACATGTGATTTTTTTTATTTTGACCTGTTAAGTGATGTATTATTTGATTGATTTTCTTATGTTAAACCATCCTTGAATGCCAGGTAAGAATCCCACTTTATCATAGCGTATACTTACTTTCATGTGTTGTTGAATACAATTAGTATATATTTTTTTGAGAATTAAAGCAACCAGGTTCACTAGAGAGAAATGTCTGTAGCTTTGTTTTTTTTGTGGTTTCTTTATGTTGCTTTGTTATTAAGATGATGTTGGCATTATAGAAGGAGTTCCCTCCTCTATTTTTTTTTTTGATTGGTGTTAGTTCTTCATGAAATGAATGGTAGAATTCAACTTTGAAATCATCTTGTTCTGAACTTTTCTTAGATGGAAGGTTTTAATGACTAATTCAGCCTTGTTACTTGCAAGTGGTCTTTTGAATTCATCAGTTTTTTCTTTCATCAATGTAAGTTTTCTTGTCTGTTTTTAGAAATTCATCCATTTCTTCTGTTATCCAATTTGTTTCCATACAATTTTCAAAGTATCCTATTGTGATATTTTTTATTTCTGTTGGATCAGTGGTAATATCCCTTCCCATATTTTTTATTTTATATATTTGCATTTTGTCTCTTTCTTTCTTTGTTAGTCTAGCTAGGTTTTTGTCAATTTGATTAATTTTCTCAAAGAACAAGCTTTTGTTTTTGTTAATTTTTCTGGTGTCTTTAATTCTCAATTACATTTAGTTCCACTTTACTCTGTGTTATTTCTTTCATTTTCTTGCTTTGGGATTAGTTTATTGCTCCTTTTCTAATTCTTCCAGGAGTGCAGTTAATTCTTCAATTTGAGCTCTATCTTCTTTTCATATAGGAAATTATGGCTATTAATTTCCCTCTCAGCACTGTTTTTGTTTCAACCCATAAGTTTTTGATGCCTTATGTTCTCATTTTCATTCATTTCAAGATAGTTATGGATTCATTTTGCATTTTCCTCCTTGACACATTGATTGAATAAAAATGTGTTGTTGGCCTTCACATTTTGGTGCTGATTCTGGTTCTCTACACTTTAGTAATCTCCAGCTTCATTCCATTTTGGTCAGAGAAATTACTTTGTTTAATTTCAAACTTTCTGAATTCATTGAATGTTGTTCTGTGACCTAGCATGTGATCAATCCTGCAATATGACCCATATGCACTTGAGAATAATATATACTTCTGTGTTTGGTTTAATCTTCTGTATATATATCTATTGGGTCTAGATCCTCCAACATATTACTCAAGGCCTCTCTTTCTTTTTCAATCTTCTTTTGAGATCCTATCTCTAATGGTTATAAAATTATATTAAAGTCTCCCACTATAATTGTAGAGGAATCTATTTCTTCACTTAGCTTTCCTATTGTTGCTTAATGTATTTTGGGGTGCACTGGTTAGGTGCATAAATGTTTATGGTTGTTTTTTTCTTCTTCATAGACTAACCCTTTTATTAATATATGGTGTCCTTCTTTGTCTCTTACAATAATTTTTTATTTAAAGACTATTTTACTTGATATTAGTACAGTTATTCCCACCTTTATATTATGCATGTGAAATTGTTTTCACATCATTCATTTGCAAACTCCTTGCATCTTTGGTCTAAGTTGAGTTTCTTGTAGAGAGGATATGGGTGGGTCTTATTTCCTCATCCATTTTGCCAATCTGTGTCTTTTGTTTGGAAAGATTAATCCATTAATAGTCAATGTTAGTACTGTCAAAGCATTCTTACATTAGCCATTTTTTCTTTTGGTTTATATATGTCATATTTTGTGTTTAATTACTTTTTTTTGGTTTTAGTTATACTCACTAATAATCCTCCTTTCTACACCCTCCTCAAATGCTCTCTTTTCTGTTTTTACTTTCAATCTGCAAAACTCCCCTTAGTATTTCTTGAAGGGCAAATTTTTTGTTGACAAACTTACTTAATTCCTGTTTATCTGTCAATATTTTGAACTTTCCCTCATTTTTGAATGCCAGCTTTGCTGGATACTGAATTCTTGGCTGGAAGTTATTTTCTTTCTTTTTTTTTTTTAATTTCACATCCCCCCCCCTTCTGCTTGCTCTTGCTGTGTGTCCATTCTTCTGTGTTTCTCTATGTTCGCTTCTTGTCTCCCCCTGTCTCTGCGGCGACGCACCGAGTCGGCCCTCCACGGCGGTGGCTCTCTCCATTCGTGGGTGGCTCCATTCCGTTTTCATGGGCGGCTCTGCTCCATGATTTGTGGGCAGCAGTCCTCCATGTTTTTGCCAGCTGCTGGCTTCTGCTTGGCAGGCAGCAGCTCTGCTTTTCACGGGTGACTTTGCCATGCCCGTGGAGGCTCCACTCTGCCTGTGGCAGCTTTTTGCCTTGCCCATGGTGGCTTTTGCCCTGCCCACGTCGGCTTGCCTTTCTCAAGGCCATCTGCCCACTTGGAGAGGTCCCTGGGAACCGAACCCAGGCCTCCCATGTGGTATCCCAGCGAGCTCTTTATCCACTGAGCTATCTAGCCAGGCCCCAGTTATTTTCTTTTATCACTATGTCATACCACTGCCTTCTGCCCTCAATGGTTTCAGTTGAGAAATCAGCACTTAATTTTATTGAGTTTCCCTTTTATATGATGGATCTCTTTTCTTTTGCTGATTTCAGTATCCTCTCTTTTTCTTAAGTGTTTGACAATTTAAGTATGTGTCTCAGTGTATGCTATGAGTGTTCTGACCCTTCTGGACATGTACATCAATGTCTCTTAAAAGACTTGGGAAATTTTTAGCCATTATTTCCTCCAACACTCTTTCTGCCCACTTTCCCTTCTCTTCTCCTTCTGAAATAACTATGCCTGTTTGTGCATTTCATGTTGTTATTCAATGCCCTGAGCCCCTTCTGAATTTTTCCCATCATTTTATCTATCTGTTCTGCTATCTGTGCATATTCATATGTACTATATTTGAAATCACTAATCTTTCCTCTGCCTGTTCAAATCTGTTTTTATGTGCTTCCAGCACATTTTATTTCTTCCATTGTGCCATTCAGCACCATCAGATCTTTTACATTTTATGTATAGTTATGATTTATTTTGGGTATTCCCCCAGTGTCTTCTTAATGTTCTTAAACACTTCCTTCACTTCATTAAGCTGATTCATGATATTTTGTACATCCTTGATTAGTTGATCCACTTTCTGCATTGCCTTCTATTTTTTAGTTTGTTCACTGGACTATGCCATGTCTTCCTATCTCTTATTATGGTCTGTAATGTTTTTACTGGTGTCCAGGCATCTGCTTATCTTGATGGGCTTATTCAGATTGTTAGCTTCTCTTTCTACTATTGGAATTTTTTGTTAGATTCCCCTTTGAAACTTGGTTACATTTATTCTGTACTCTTGTAGTTGTCCAAGTACCCTTAAAAAAATTAAGACCATAGAAAAGGAAAGTGAGAAGAAGAAAAAAAATACAATAACAGTAATAATAAGATAGAAACAGAAACATAAAAGAGCCAGAAAAAATAATAAAAGTGAAATATTATTTTAAAAAAACAAAGGAATAAGCATAAAATAAATAGAATAAAAAATGAAAGAAGAAAAAATAGAATAAAATGAAAGATTGGCAAGATTAGAAAAAGAAGGAGAAAAAGAACACCAAACAAGACAAGGTGGAATGAAAGAAAAGCAATGAAGAGGGAAAAATGAAATAAAGAAACAAAGTGGGGAAAAAAGGAAAAGATAAAACAAAAAAAAGAGAAAACTCATGGCATAAAAAATCTCAGGAAAAACAGCTTTCCCTCTTAGACCCCTAGCAACTGTCTTTGGCCACCATGCTCATCAGTCAGTCACCTGTCACCTGGCAGCCTGCTGTCCACAAATAAGGGACTTGGTTCTAGAGATTAATAAAAAGAATTAAAATTAAATTAAATTAACAAAAATATAAACTAACAGATCAAAAAATATAAAACAAAAAATCTCAGTAAGTTCCCTGCCATGAGGTGCCAGCTTGGTGTCTGACTACCCACTAGATTGCCCTCTGAATCCCTTCTCTTAGGAGGTACCAGTGATTGAATCAGGGACTTAGCATATGTGTAGCATGTGTTCCTCCACTGAGCTATAACCACTCCACAGGTTAGATAGGCTTCTGAAAGCTTATCTTTCTCTCCTCACCCTTTTTCCCCTCATGTGAGTGGGGCATTCTAACAATTTGCTGGCTATCTCTCCTTTCTTCCTTTTCTCCTGGTCTGATAGGCACATTTTGGCCTTCCCCCTCACTGACCTAGTTCCTCTCTCTCCCAGGGTGGATTGGTGTAGCAATCTGCCTGATAAGATCCCACCTCCCCACTACCTGGGCAGCTTAAGTGCTGGCTGTGGTCTTTTTTCTCTCTCTTCTGCCTACCCTATTTCTACTCAACCTTACACCTCTTTCTATCTGAGTTTGCTGAATGCCAGTCCACCACCTATTTACCCTTCAGCTCTTCCATGGGTAAGTGTCTTTCAATTCCCACCTGCTGGGCTGGCTACAGCCAATATTCAAAGTGGCCAAACTCACTCAAGAGAAACTACTCTCTGCCCTCTGCTGGTATCTTGTTCCTCCCAGGGAGTAGGACTGTTTCCCCCTCTTATTTAGGTGTAATGAGCTGGTGTTTTAGTAAGGCTATTCACCTTGAAGTTGGGGTATATGTGCCATTCCCAGCCACAGGGGACAGCAACACATGGTTTTCATTTGGCTTCTTTTTCTCTCTTTCCCCTTCCCTCCTGGATGAGGCATAGCACTCTCTTGGTCTGCAAGTCCACAAAGCAGCTCCCTCAGGCAGCTTTATGTCCTTCCTCATATGCTTTTGTGAAAAAGTTGAGCCTTCCCTACCTACACTGATATCTTCTTCCTGGAAGCCCTTAGTTTGCTACTGTGAATGAAATATCATTCTTGATTTCCTTTTCTGTTTGTTTATTGCTTTTGTATAGAAATACTATAGAGTTTCTGTTTAATGATCTTATACATGTCACATTGCTGAATTCACTTACATGTGTTAGAAGTGACATGTATTTTCCAATTTTCTGTATGTAGTATCCTATCATCTGCTAATATGGAAAGTTTTACTTGTTCCTTTCTAATTTGAATTTTTTTATTTATTTTCTTTTAGTCTAATTGTTCTGGAAAGAGCTGCCAACCAGTACAATGCTGAATAACAATGATGATAGTGGGCATTCATGTCTTCAACCTGATCATAGAAGGAAAGCTTTCAGGCTTTCATGATTAATTAGGATTTTAGCAGTAGAACTGTCATATATTCCTTTTATCAAGTTAAGGAACTTTCCTTCTATTCATATTTTTCTAAGTATTTTTAGAAATATATCTTTTATTACAAATGATTTGAACTTACAAAACAATTATGGAGATGTGTAGAATACCCATACAACAACACTTCCCCAACACACTACACTGTTCTGGAATATTTGTTACAGATTATGTGATAATATCATGAGACTATTACTACTAACTATGGTTTGTAATGTACATTTGGCACATTTTTACCATACTCAACTATTATTGACAAAGAACATCTTTTGAATTGATGGAAGAATCTTAAAGTATTGTTATTAACTATAGTCTATAAGTTTCATTAGTTGTATTTTTCCATGCTTCTCCACATTCCCAACACCTTGCAATAGTGACATACATCTGCTCTAATTCACAGATGGACATTCTTGTATTTGTACTATTAACTGCAATTCTCATCCACCTCTGAGTTCACTGTGTTATTCAGTCCCTAGATTATTCTCTAGCTTTCTTTCAATTGACATTTACAACCCTAGATTCCTTTAGCCATTTGATGTAAATATGAATTCCAAAAATCAATGCTGAATCATGCTTGTAAACTGATCTCTTCATCTAGGCATAATTAAGTTCTGACTAGGGCATTGACTGGGTCATGTCAGTAGGGCGTTGAGCCCCACCACTTGGTGAGTGGGGAATCGAATATAAAAGGAAAGGCAAAGGACAGAAGGAGCAGGTTTGAGAAGGAGTTTTTGAGAAACAGTTTTGATGTTGGAGAAAATGTCCCAGGAGAAGAGAGGTGTGCCGTTTCCTGAGAGTCTACAGTTGAACTTGTGGAGAAAGCAGAAGAGCTAAGCCTGGAGAGAAATGCAGGCCAAGGAAGAGAGGAACCCAAGAAGCCTGAACCCTGGCAAACATCAGCAACTGTCTTGCTCCAACATGTGGCAATGGACTTTGGTGAGGGAAGAAACTTATGCTTTATGGCCTGGTAACTGTGGACTTTTACCCCAAATAAATATCCTTTATAAAGACCAACCTACTTTTGGTATTTTGCAAAGGCACTCATTTGGCTGACTAATACAACTCCCCTTTTCAGACACAATCTCCCTTAATCAGTGTTCCTTCACAGCATTCCTTTTAAATCCTAATAACCTACACTTGAGGTTTATCGCTATGTGTAATTCTTTTTTTTTTACATTTTTAAATTTTTTTTATTATTTTTATATATCTATATATATTTTTAGGATACACTGATTACATAAATGTTACACAGAGATTCCAGGAGTACCCATATGCCACACCCCCCACACCTCCCACAACCCCCCACATACACATCCCTCATCAGTGTGGCATAATGCCTGTGATAGATATACACATTTTGGGGCTTTGCCATCAAGCATAGATCACAGTTCAGAATGTAGACAACCCTTTATCCCATACAGCTCCACATGATACTTGATGTTACAAAATGGCCTACATCCTCCATTGCAACATCACCCATGACAATTCCCAGGTCCCAAAAAAAAACCCTGCATTACAACTGCCCTTCCCTCACCATGCTCCCAAAGGGTCCAGTGACCCTGGCTCCACATAATTTTGCAATTTCTTCCATTGCATATGTCACAAGTATATAGCAGGGCACCAACAAGTCCATTTTAGTCCATAGTTCTTCCCCCAATCCTGAGGAGTCTGGGATGGTGATGTCACCTCCACCACCAAGTGAGAGTGGGCTTATGTCTCATGGATATGGTGGAAGAGATTATCCTGCCTGCAGCTGCAGGCTCTCTTCATTCCCCAGCATAGCCATCATCCAACATCAACTCCCAACTAGGTGTCCTGGGTGAGTCCATTGAGTTGTAGCGTAGGAGTTGCAGGTCCACAGAGTCTCTGGAACCAGTTGGCACATGGACAGCACATAGTCTCTGGTCTATTAAAGTACACCTAAAACTCTGGAATCAAATATAGGTTTGAATAAAAGAGACAGATGGACCATGTGCAGTGAAGACATATTTTGGTCATACTCTGTCACTCTCAGGAGCAAATATTCCAAATCAAGGCCCACTAGTAAGGCACCAAAACCTGGGAATGACAGCCCTGATGTAGGATCTGGATATCTATCTCCAAGGCCATCTGGAGGCCCTCTGTTTGGGGTGATATTAAGATCGGAAGCCTAGGAGGTCCTACTGGGATTTGCATAAGTGTTACCTCTGGGTTGACCTCCTGACTTACTTTGATGTCTCTTAGCCCTATGAACCCATTTGTCTTTACCATTTCCCCCTTTTATTTGAAGTCTTTTCCCAGTTGTGCTGCCCAATGGCATTTGTTAGTAATCCCTCATTGCCAGGGAGGCTCATCCCTGGGAGTCATGTCCCACACTGGGAGGAAGGTAATGTATTCATATACTGAGTTTGGCTTAGAGAGAGGCCACATTTGAGAAACAAGGAGTTTCTCCAGAGGCAACTCTTAGGCACCCCTTAACACTAGGCTACTTCAATTTCAACAGCAATGACTCATAAGGCTAGTCATCAATACCAAGGGCCCATCAATGGATCATCCTCCTTTGCCAGAACATGCCCCTGCACTCAGGGGGATGTTGGAACTCTTCTGGAAAATTTGACAGAGATCTTCAGGATGGGAATTCAGTGTTCTCCAATTTACTGAGTAATACTTCACCCCATGAACATGTCCCATGACCCTTTGAACTGTTATGTATCCTTTTATGTATGTTCAGGTGGACTTCCACCCATGCATCCCCATCCTTTACATCCCCCCCCCTCCAATGATCCTATCCCATCCACATTGTGACCCTTCTGTGATCCATAGCCCCTTCACAGGTGAAGCCATCACAGTAGCCAATTGCAATGAGTCAGAAAATGAAATAATAGTTGTGTTTAAATGTAAGAATAAAAATATAGGTGAATTTCATAATACAAAATAATTTTAGAAGATTTAAAAAAATGGAAAAAGGAAATCAAGATTTTATTAAATGATTGGGCTATTCAAAATATGTAAAAATCTTTAAATTATCTGTATATATATATATGTATAATTTTCCCCCCAAATTCCCAAATTGTGCCTTGACAGTGCGATATCTGGTGTCCAGTCTGTTTCATGACACCTTCCTCCTATCACTCTCAAGCAGCCCTCTTTTATCATTTAATTATCAAAGAAGCTTTGGGTCACAGTAGAGCCACAGACAAAATACAAGACAATCTCATATACTCAAACATCTCCTCCATTCCCCCCCATACCAAAACGGTTTTGTATGTGGATGGCAGCACCAACAAAACTGACAACCAGATAGTGAAACATAGTTCCTCAACATTGTCAATGGTCCACATCAAGGCCCACATTTTAGGTCATACACTTTTATAAATTTTGATGACTGTCACCTTGTCCTGTATCCACCACTGCAAGGCAATGGAAAACACTTCCACGGGCCAACAAATGCCCTATATTTGATCCATTACATCCCTCCCAACCACCCATGGGCCCACAATACCCCGTGGCTCAACTCTCCAGATGACAGTATTCACAGATTCAGGCCACAGAGTGTCCTGGCTCACCGGTTCCTCCCCCACTGTGAACCATCCCAAACAACATCATTTAAATGCAAGAGTCAAAACTTAGGGAAACTTAAAAAATAAAAAACAGAAAAAAAGTTTAAATTAAAAATAAGAAAAATAAATAAATAAGTAAATAAAGTAAAAATAATTAAAAAATAGAAAAAAGAAAACTAGACATTGCCAGCAGACTGGACTATTCAAAATATGTGAAAAAAACAATAAGAACTACATATATACAAAATTTTCACCCCAATTTTGCCTTGTTGGTGCTATATCTGGTGTCTAGTCTGTTTTGTGGCACCTTCATCTTCTCACTGTCAAGTATCCCACCTTTATACACTTAATTTTCAAAGAAACTTTAGGTCACAGCAGAGTCACACACAGACTACTAGACAATCTCATGTATTCAATCTCCTCCTCCATTCCCCTCCTTACCAAAACCTTTTTGTATGCGGATGACAGCACCAATGTAACTGACAAACAGATAGTGAAATGTAGTTCCCCAACATTGTCATTGGTTCACATCAAGGTCCACATTTTAGTTCGTATACTTTTATAAATTTTGATGAATTTTACACTGTCCCATGTCCATCACTGCAAGGCAATGGAAAACACTTCCAGGGCCACCAAGCCCCTCATTCAATAAACCCCATCTGTCCCCACCACACCAGGGCCCACAATGTCCTCTCACGTTGACTCTCCACATGACAGGATTCACAGTTTCACACCACAGAGTGTCCTGTCTCACTGGTTCATTCCCCACCAGGAAATATCCCTGCTCCCGTGTTGCCCCCTGTTTATTTCTGAGTGAAACAGATATACAAAATAAGGAGCCCATCTCCCTCCCCCCTGCCATGCAGGTTCTCCACCCACCCACGAACTACAGCACTATGAAAAAACACTCCCACACATCCCTGAGCCTCCCATAAGTACACCCCCCTGAATGAACCCCAACCATCACCCCCAAGCTATGACACCTCCCCTCCACTCTTTGACAAGAGCACTCCCACCTCTTCAGTTTCCACCCCTCAGCCACACATCCCAGGCATTCTTCCGGTCCCCCCTCCATCCCCCCCCAAGAATCCTGA
>PVKH010002149.1:0-27975 GCA_004027955.1 Chaetophractus vellerosus
CCCTGATAATTTTTAGCAATGCAGTTTTTGACCCCAGCTTCTACATAAGTGGCTCTCAACCCGTTTTCCCTCTGCTGGGAAAGTAGCAGACACCCATGTGGTGGTCATCTCCCACCCCTTGCCTACTCACCCTCCTTTTCTATTGTGTGCAGATGTTTGAGTCTGTTTTCGTTCAAGAGGCCTAACCTTACCTTAAACCCAGAAACTGGGAACAAGGGGCCCCAGCTACTTATGGGGAGGAAACTCTCAGTGGCAGAGCCCCCACCCCCTGGGGTGGATAATCAACACTCTAACAGCACAGGGTCTCTCCTCTTCAAACGAAGTGGGGCATGTGGAGCTGCCAGATCAGAGCAGCTGGCCTCTCTGAGAAACCGGCCAGATGGGATCACTTCCCCTGCTCCTTTGGACCTTTGTGCTACATAAGTAATAAAGTGGACATTTGCTGAAAGTCTCTGTTGTACCTGCACCTATTTTCCCATGATGCACCATGTAGCAACTCGCTTCACACCCCCTCATGGGAACTGTGCCTTACTCTTGCAGGGATTCTCAATTGGGGGGCGGGGGCGATACCCTATTCAGAGGGAATCTCAGAACCCTGGGGTAGGGCTGATGGTGGGGGAAGTGAGGGAGAAAGGGAATGGATAATTTATAAACTCCCAAGTGATTTCTGAGCTGTTGCTGGCAGTGTTCAGCTTCCCCACTACCATTTCTCTGTTTAGACTCAGGCCATTTAAATCAGAGAAAGGTTGTGGATGAGATGTGTGTGTGTGTGTGTGTGTAGGAAAGGAGTTTCGTGGACAGCTTACAGAGGCTTGGAAACAAACACTTTGCTTTCATGTTGAGAGAGAAAGGAAGATAAATCATGAAGATTTCATTCTAAATATAAAATCATGTTCTTGATGATCTGTATGCAAAATCTACCCTAAAAATATTTTCTGGGTGATAGTTCATGAGTAAAATGTATGATTTGAGAAAGCAGTTCTATCACAAATGCCACGAAAGTACCTCATCTGATGACAGTGCTAAGGACTGAGAAAGCCCGGGTGTTTTGGGTTCTGCTCCTAAGCCACTCAGATCTGCCGAACTGGTGCTGCTGGGACTGAAGTCATCAGTGAAGGTGAAGTTCTGTTAAAATAAATAAAGCTTGGTGTTAAGTGAGCATAGCGAGTGAACCAGCGGTAAGTGTGCTTCCAAGTTCGAAAAAAGGTTCTTTTTAAACAATATTATAAGAAATTTATGTTGGTTTGGTGGTGACCTTCAACCAAGCAGTGGTTGAGAATAATGCCTCTTTTGTGGCTGAAAGGGAATTCTGGGTGCTTACCATCTAATAAAAGGTTAGGTGTTTTAGACAAATGATTCTTCAATCTCTCTTCAAGGGTACAGAATTCATTGTCCTCTGCAACTGCTCAGAGGAGTAATATTAATAAGCCTATATCCTTTGGCCCTAATCGTGATGAGTAACAGTGTAAGTAAAAATACAAGATGGTGTGGAGAGGCTGAGTTATTAGGAACAGATGGCAATTCATATCAGAAAGGTAGCTATAGCACCCCCTGGGAAGGATTGCTGGTTGTGGGCCGTGATAAATACTGTGAGAAATGGCAGATCCTCTCCTGGATGTACCCTTCAAGATGATGAGTTCTGGAGGGAGGTCACAATCTGATAATACACCGGTAGTTACATGCTAAAATACAGCTTTCTTACAGTTCCTGCAGAGCACTGTAAGAAAGGCTGCAGAACAGATAAATGTTTTCAAACAATCACTGGGAGAGGGGAATTTAAATAAAACTTCCCCAGAACTTCATTAAAAATGTTCAGTGAATATTAAAACTGAATAAATTAGCTACATTTGGGAAAACATTTTAAACCAAATCTGGACTGGAAGATAATGGTAGAAGTATTCAAACAACATTTATATGTCTCAGATCCAATACTGAAAATGTTTCAGAGCCAAAGTGGTCTACTGCTGTCAAAACTTCTTTTGCTAATAATTCTAGAATGGCTGGCTTCCCAGGAACTCTAAGCACTTGACCAACACCATCTTGTTTCATATTCCACTGCTTTTGGAATTAGAACTTTAGTTTCAGTTAGGTTCCCTTGTATTGGGTTTAGTTGGTTGTCAAGAATAAATACCATATCAGAGGCTGGAAAGTTCAGTACCAAACAAACTCCAAGGTTTGCTAAAACTTCAGAAAGGGAGTCTAAATCAGAGCACACACAGCTAGGCCAGTAGAACACTTAAGTAGGGGGTCATTTAACACAGAGCATAACCATTTGACATTGTCCATAGAGATATAACCTCAAACCCAACTCAAAACCCTTTGAACTGCTGACCTCAAGAAAAGAAATTCAAGTAACATTTATCACGTTTCTGTTTGAGAAAGAAAAGTGAGCTCAGATAAAGACCAAACAACGTGTGAAAGTTAGCCACCACATGTGTTTCAATAAAAGGTTAGATAAGGTTTGCAGCGTCATGCTGGAAATAACCACCAAGTGTTTGAAAACAAATAACATCCATGTGTATAATTCCTAATTCTGCTAGAGTTAAAGAACTTTGATGATAGAATTATTACAACAGTTGCTCAACACGGCAGTTTGATATTAAAAGAAGAAATACGTAAGGGTGCTATGTTGTCAGTGGTTTGTTTTAAAGTTTCACTTAGAACTACTGAACACATATTCAGTCCCAAATTTATTTATTTTCCAGTAAATCTTGAAGAGCACAGTGAAATAGTTTTGTAACGTAATTTAAAGTGCAATACTTGGTAAACAAATCTATCATATTGTTCCATGATTCAAATGCATCTTTCCCAGCATGGCTTAACTGTCAAACGGAGATTAAATAGTAATATGTGAAAAGACAGGCAAATCAAAGAGCAATGTACAATCTAGAATGGAACAGTATTAAAGAAAGTGATGGTTAAATGAGGCTTTCTTTTCTCCCACACAACAAATACCATGCACTGTTTATTGCAGTGTTATTACATTGGTTTCTCGGATCCAGAGTATACACATAAGTTGGGAATGCCTTCCAAAGATTGAAGAGGAGGAGGGGTTTGGGTTTTTCTTGTTTGCTTTTTTAATCCATGTGTTTTCTACCTTGGACCCCTTTTTATTTGAAATTAGAGTCTCAGGAGAAGATTGAAGGGGACTTGTAGGTGAAGGCAGGTTCCTGAAGGAATGGGATCCTTTTCTGCTTTCATTAAACCATGAGAAAGGCATGCAAGGCGAGAAGGCAGAAGCTTGAGCTGTGGAGGATGACTTGGGTTTCCGGTTTTCCAACTTGCCTCTGAAGAGCCTGTTTTATGAAAAGAATGGGTGTGTTAGACAATGAAAGAGCAGAGGTAAGACTTACTAAACTGAATTCTGAAGGGACTCTGAATAGTTTGAACCAACAGTTTGAGAAATTGTTCAACATAACATGTAGAGTAAAAATTTTTTGCATTTTGTCTAGAACATCAATCTTAATAGCTTTCTTTTGGCATCTAAATGGATTCTAAAATAGTGATCAACATTTTCATATTGCTATTGTCATGGTGAATTTTTATTCAATCTGCCTAATCAGTGTACGTGGTTGCATTAAAATCAGGTAGGGTCACAGTCTTTTAGGAACTGATATTAGGTTAGGCAGCCCAGCATTCAACTCATCTGGGTGACAACTCAGTGCCTTGTCACTAGGGACATTAGCTCATGAACATTCTTTCCTGTCTTCCTATGAACTCATGTTCCCAAGGATCTGAAACTTTAGAAAGTGGTACTTGTAATACTTGAAGCAGAAAACATATTCTATTGGTTTTTCATCATAATCTTACTGCCTTTTCATAGGCAGAGCACCAGATCCGAAGCCCTAATATCCTAAGGTGCAGGGTCTATCACCTCCTGAATACATGACATTGGCCCTTTTCTCAGCATTGATTTTCTCATCTGTAAAATGTGGACTATTTCACATATCTCATATGCTGTTGTTAAGAATTAAATAAAGTAATATCTCTGAAGTGCTTTGGAAATTGTAAGAATATAAAAGCTTATGTTTATTGTTTAACATTCAATGTATTTAAAGGCATTTGAGGAACCGTATGAAAACAGAATTTTTTCCTTAATGTAGAAAATTTCATATTTGTATTTATCATTTAGTTAAGAGAAAAATAATTACCATGAGCCAATCAGATGTGGGTACTGGTTTATGTGCATTTTGGAATGTGTCCAAATGTTATTTGATGGAATGCCTCTATTTGATAATTATTGCTGTCATTACGACAAAGATTTCTTTTCAATTAAAAGTGTCTGAACAGAACACGATTGCTAGACAACCTCTGTCCCATTGGATTAAATACTGAATTTCAGCCTACTCACAACTCATTTCAAATATAACATTTTGAAATAATACATATTTCAAATTTATACAATAAATGCTAGTATAACATAATTCCTGCCCATTTCCAAAGATTATTGTGAGACTCAAATGGGACAATAAATAGAAAAGCATCTTGTAAACTGAAGAGCAACAAAAAAAGCAAAAAGGATTATAAGAGTCATAACTAAAGAGAATGGAAAGTCAGTGAAGTTTTGGTGGAACACTGAGATCGGTAGGCTGGGTAAGTAAAATTGTTGGTCACATTAAAGATTACAGAAGACCTGATGATTTTAATAGTGTATTTCCTTTTTGAAGAAACTCAGGGGCTGCAAGGATGACAGAGAAAGACTAACCTCAGATACATCAACCTTCCAGTTTATCCTAAAGCCTGAACTTAAAAAAAAAAAAAAAAAAGTATTATCAAAAGATGGAGACTTAAGAAAGCATGTTAGCAGAGGCAGAATTGTTTTCTATAAGAAGCACTTCTAATTCCTGGACCATGGTCTAGTGCAGTGTTTCCCAAACAAGCCTAATAAGAATCATCTGGGAGAGCTGATTCTCCAGCATCCAGACCTACTGAATTCACATTTGGGGGAGGGGAAGGAAGTCATTGACTTGGGATCTGTATTTTAATACATCTGAGCTGACTCTTTATGCTTTAGTATCTATATTTATTGATATCCTGAACACTAGCATGAAGTTTCTGGAGCAGAGCAGATTATTATTTACTGATATAAAATAATTGCGCTGGTTCCCCCAAATCTTAATTTCCCCCTCCAGAGGGACTAAGTGGGAACTAGATGTAATCCTATACATGCTCTATACTGTAGGCGAGGGACCCCCAAAATGTGAATCTGGATGGTTATATAAAATAGATACAGAAGTCCTCCCTCCTTCTGAGAAAGGAAAGAGAAATCTCTCTTTAATGTAAACAAATTCAACTTGGGAAGGATCTTGGGTTTTAACTCAATGTCAACATACATCTCCAGGGGGAAGATAAAAGGAATGTCTCTATGGATCTGGATACCATCCCAGTCCCCGCTCCCTCATAAAATGTAGGCACATAACCTGGGGAGGTAAATCTCTCTGGAGTTCTTACTATCTCTTTGCATATAATTTAACTTCTAATGCTTCTCTTTTAGCTTCTCAGTTTATCCTAAAGCCTGAACTTAAAAAAAAAAGTATTATCAAAAGATGGAGACTTAAGAAAGCATGTTAGCAGAGACTTGAGAAAGCATGTTAACAGTTTCCAAGTTCCAGTAAAATTTTCTCAGAAAGTCCTAACTATGCAGAAACATAAAAATATTTTCCCTACAGTCCCATACTCTTATAACTGGTATGTTTGAGGAAAACTGGACCTGATATTTCCCATGGTTCCTCTGTTATAAATTTCTCAATCAATTAATCAAAGTATCAAGGGAATTTTTAGAGTTTTATCCATAATTTCAATAAAGTATCGAAGTGCTAAAACATATGGATATTCTTAGAGTTTATAAGTAGGCCATAATTAATGACAGCATGGCAATATTACCCTATTCCCAAGAGAACTTCCTTTGTAAAAATGCTTTTAAAACAACCACCACTATCTTTTTAAAAGCAGGCAGGAGATAGGAATATTGCTTCCTAATTGTTGTCATTCTAATGCCTTATTTGGAAAGGACCTTGGTAGCCCCAAATCCTTGCTAGGCAACATTTGAAACAAAATCTGAAGATCACATCTAGTTAAAACTCTTTCATAAAATTCTTACTGCCAAGAAAATATTCAAGACAATTATTCCACGGGGACTTGTGTAACTGGCACTGAGGACAGGTTATGAGGCCACCATGGTGAGTGAGATCATGGGAAGTGAAGCCTTTGGTGAGAGCCAAAAGTTTTCTCTAACTTTACACACAAGATAATGAACAGAATGATGGAATAAGTGAGTAGATGCAATGAAAGCTCACTTTTAAGGAGACAACCATTGTCCACACAGCTGCAAACCACAAGGTGCTGGAGTATTTGGAAGAGCATCTTCCAGCTCTTCATGAGGCCTGACTGCCCCTGCTGAGGCTGATTCCTGCACAGGCCTCATTTCGTTTTGTGTCCTGACTCTAATAAAACTGCCCGAACTGATGTAATCTCTATGTGTTTCCCAGCACCCTTAAAGAAAAGAACAGTGATATGCTTGCACCTTCTTGGATGTAAAGTGTTGAATTTTTTTTTCTTTTTAAAAAGGAAATTCTCTATTAATTTAAAGTTACAAACCTATTAGCCTACCATACAGTCTTTCTAAAATAAATGTCAATTTCCTTCTGGATAAATCAGGCCTACGAAAGGAGCAGGGAATTATTCTATTACTGACCATTCTTGCAGTCTGTTTTGCTTTGTGGAGAAATCTGTTAGGATTAACATAAAATTCATTCTTTCCTTCCTTCTCTTTCACCCCCCCCCCCTTTCTTTTCTCAATAACCTTTTTGACTCTGAAGGCAGGTTATGGGCTAAGCTGCATTTGCTCCATATAGACCCTTTATGATCCCTTTGAAAAATCAAGGTTGACAGAAATGAACTCTTAATTGATCAAAATAGGTATGTGTTTGTACTTCCTTCACCTTCTTTTTTAGCTTATACACTAGTGGCTTGATATCATTTTTAGAAAAAATAGAATCACAAAGTCACTACTATAACCATGATATTTTATTGTTGGGAACTGGGGGAAATAATGGCTTTAAGTTAACTCTTTGTAATCCAAAATTGTCATATTTTGGATAACTGATCTCTGGCCATTTCAATGGTTTATAGTTAACAGTGCTATAGAGCAATTAATTCATTTACGTACATCTTGAAACCATTTTATCTTGGTGGGGGGAGGACACCCCATGGGTGTTTTTTGCTGTTGTTTATTTGCTTTTATTTTGTGAAAAAGGTGTGTGAAGTATTTATCAAAATGTCTGTAAGAATTCAGGAACAGCCAGAACAGAAAAAGTATGAAAATATAGAATATAAGAAAGAAGTAAAGGAGGTTAATTGAAGAAAAGTTAGCTGCAGTCAGAGGAAGGGATGTGGACTTCGATTTACCCAAAACAGATAAAGTAGTTCTATAAGGTTCTAACACCCACCAAGGAGACATTAGGTTATAAAGCCAGACCTATCTGAAGGGGACTTGGAGACCTCATTGTCTAAGAGCTTTGAAAAATATGCAACCAACTGTGGCTCAGTGCCAACTGCCCTGGACATACCCTGCTCCCAGAACCTGATTTCTGGTCTAAATCTCTAATGAATAATCAATTTGGCCCTTCTGAGCTGGTCACTATAAATCGTTCAACCTTAACTTACTTGAGATGGTAAAACTATCTCCTTAATGGGTCTTCCCAATATGGGGAGGGTTCAAAATGAAATAGCAAGATGGTCATATAAATCAAATCCACACTATAAAATCATAAATTTAAGTTTAGGAATAATGAGTATATTGTTTAAGATTTAAGAAAAATTTTACTGTTAGAAATCTGAGAAAATGCATAGAAGATATATTGCTAGCGTTAAGTACTACACAGGTATTTTGCTGAGTTTTTGTTATTGCTATGGCCACTCAGTTGCTTGATAACATTTGCTTTGTAATATTTGCTTTAAATCTTTTCTAGGCTCAATTTACTCTGACATTCTCTAATGTCCATTCCCTACCGGCCATATGCAACTGCATTTTTATTTCTTGTTTTTCGTTTTTTTAAGGAAAAATCTTGGTTCCTCTCAGGAGTGCCTCTCTGGGCCAGGTTTAGGCAAGAGTGAGATATTTTTCTATTCATGCACATGTGGTCATTCATCATGCCCCTCAATTCTCCTGTAAGGGTGTATTTCCACCCCAGGTCAGATAACAGTTAAGCAGAGATCCTGCCCTAACTCAGCAACAAGACATAGCTGCCCTCGAGGTACTTGTCATGGGATGTAATCGCAAACTCACTCTTGCACCTTGATTTATGTAAAGCTTCTTGGAGAGAAATAGCATCCATGAAGATTGCCTGAACTACACTTATTCTTCAAGATGTTAGAGAAAGTCATCCCTGGACAAGACTGCCTGCAAAATATGTATAGAAAAGATTTTGTTTTCCATCAGAATGGATTTATGTATTAATAATGATAATGATAGCAGTTTATATTTATTAAGAACTTACAAAGTGCTTAAATGTGACTATCTCAAACCTCCCCAAAACCTGATGAGGTATTTGTATGTCTCCATTTTCCAGATGATGAAAGTGAGGCACAGAGATGTTAAGTAATTTGCCCCAGAGGACAAGTGGCAGAGCTAGGATTTGAACCAAACAGTCTCACTCCACAGTCTGGCTGTCATTGGTGTTCACTGAAGGCCACTTTTACATTCACTATGAAGATATCGTTGAAGATGTATTTTAAGTACCAACCTTATTTACTTTTTGCTTTATCTTATTTTCTCCCTGCCCAATTTATTTTTTCAAAAATTACTGCTGCATCATATGTACTTCTGTATATAAACAAATTATTTTTGGGAAAAAAGAGTAGAAAAAAGTAAAAGAACAAACAAATGAGTTAGAAATCAAAAGAGGATTTGGTTTTTACATAGATCAACATTGTCCAATACAAATATAATGTGAACCACATATGTAAATTTAAATTTTCTAGTAGCCACATTAAAGACTAAAAGAGAGGTGAAATCAATTTTCATATGTTTTATTCAACCCAAATATATGAAGTATTATCATTTCAACATGTAACCAATATTATATACTTATGGAGATGTCTTATATTCTTTTTTTTTCAGCCTAAGTCTTTGAAATTCAGCATACATTTTCTCCTCAGCACATCTCAATATAGACTAGAAATATATCAAGTGCTCAATAGCTACATTTGACTACAGGCTACCATATTGGACAGTGAACAAATATATGAAAGGGAAGATAGAGACCATGTAGCCTTAGTCCAACCTTATTATTTTAGGAAACCAAGGAATTCAGAGACTTACCTATGGCAAAGTCAGGACTAATACCTTGTACTCCAACTCAGCGTTCTTTTCACGATTCAATTTTCACGGTGAGTAGTGAAGTGCAAATTCACTTCTACAGAGGAGTGCCACCTGCCTTCATTGTTTTTTCCCTTATACCAGCATTCATTGTCCTCCTCAGATACACATAACTGTGCACAGGGCTTTCCATTCAGTGACTAAACTAGGAGCTTTTCCTACAGAGCTCCAAAGTGCATGCTCCACTGACATTGGTGGCTACTTACCCTAGGAATTGGGATAGTCTTATTTTACTATTCGGTGTGTAATTTCAGGGATGAACAAGCCCCATCAACTAAATGTTTACTGCATTTGTTAACTGATTTCCTGCCTGTCTAAATCAGAATGTTAACTGAACATATATTTGTAAAAGATAGAATTAAATCATACTTCTTTGCTGAGTCTATTATTATTATGTTTAGCCTTGTCTATTTTCTCATTTGTCTCATGCTGGTCATGTATCTGAGTCTTTATGTCTCCATATGGAGCACAACAGTGTTAAACTCTTTATACTTTGAAGAAGAAAAAACTAAAACCAAGGCCAAACTTGGCAAATGCCTTGCCTCTTCAAAGTCTTCCAGCCTCAGGCCATAAATGACTGACTTCATCAGATTTTAACAACCTAACAAGAACTGGATGAAAATCCTAAAAGATAAGATTACTAACTCAAGCCTGAATCATACTCTTCCAGTTTCCAGGAAAGCCTCCTGGGGTGAGGAGTTTATTCCCTGTTTTTCTCCACAATTGCAGCATGACCTTGGAGATGGTGGTGCTTATCACCCACCTACCTTCTGGGACCCTGTGAAACTAACTCAATTGCATTAAGCCCCGACTGGGAAGAAATTCTGTTCTTCCTGGAAAATGTTTTACAATGTGTAGGGCCCATTGTCAATCTAATAGGAGAAAAGAAGCTGCCATTAGATTTGATTAGTGTTAACCAATTACTCTGATCACTAAAAAATTATTTTAGAAAAATGTCCCCAATCTTCCCTTGTTCTCCTTCTATTATTTCAATTCATGAATTCCTTTCAGTCTTGCCAAAGTCTTACTGTAACTATAAAAATAATTATAAAATTATGATTCTAATAGAAACCTAATTTACAGCATTTGTACATGGGAAATGTTGCATTTTGTGATTATGTTTTAAAAACATAAAGCTGTCCAGGCAACTAGCTAGACACCTGGCTGCTGGTGTAAAAGTTGGCATTAGCTGTGGTAAAGGAGTATGCGGATGTTGGCCCACCCTTGACTACCCAAGGTTTTGCCTATATTAAGGTGAGAACTCACCAATAGAATCAGGAGTTATTTGACTTTCACCTGGAATTTATAGGAGGCGGTGATAAACTCTGATTACTATGAGTGAAATTCAGTCAAACATTCTCCCACCTGCCAGATGTCTGTGGTTATATCCTTTTTAAGGCAATACCTCTAAGAGGTAGTGACTTCCCCTGAAGCCCAAGGACCAAAGAAGGGCAGTGTCACTTCAGAAGTGTCCAAATTTCTCTCCCATTGTGTGCTTTTGCATCTCTCTCTTCTTTAAATGGTTTCGTTATGTTTCTTCCCCTCCCCCCCAAGCATATTTGATAGTTTTCTAGTTTAAATTTTAAGACACAAAGTAGACTGTTTTATATTTCTTATCCCCAAACCACACACATTTAAAATGCCTTTGACTTGCATGTGGCCTCTAATTTACTATTATTTCTCCTAAGACTGCTGACCTCAATACCAAAAGAGTTTTCTCCTCCTCCTCCATTGTACAATAGACTAATAAAAATAATTAATTTGGGAATTCTCTCTTCTTGTCTCCTAACCCATTCTCCTGCAATCCCAGGGCAAAGATACAATTTACTTATCAAGGGATATGCCACAAAAGAGAAAAAGGAGAAAAAGAAACAGCAGGGGGAAACCTATTAAACCTATAAGTGGTCCACAAATAATTTTACCATCTTTTTTCCTTGACATTTTATCTGTTTCTTCCTTTGTTTATGATACAGAGATGAATCCCAAATTTCATACAGAAATTTAAGTCATTTAGATGCATAAATAACTGGAGGTGACATGCTGTGTTGGAAAGAGATGTAGTCAGGAGGCAAAATTAATTGCCTGCTGCATAACCCTAAACAAATCAATTAAATTCTATGAAGGTTAAGTTCTTCACCAATAAAGTAAGGTACCATCATCTGCCCTCCCAATATTATTGTTAGGATCAAAGGAAGTGATATATGTAAAAGTGCTTTGTAACTTGCAAATAAGAAGAACAAATTTTGAAGAACAAATTTTCTTATTATTTTCAATACTTCTTATTTGCCAGAAACCATTTTATATAAAAACTCATTTAATTCTCACAATAACATTATAGGTAGATACTATTACTGTCCTTATTTTACATATGAGTAAAAAAGAGGCACAGAGGGTTAAATAACTGGTGCAAAATTTTAAAAGGTAGTAAATTGGAGAGCTATAATTCAAACTAAACAGTCAGACTCCAGAACTTATGCTTTACTGTCTCCCTATACAAACTTAAGTTTAAAAATCATGCAATCTCGGAATAAAATTGAGAAAATTTGACAACATGCTCTACAAAGCTCACTATAGGAAAGTCTTTATTGTTTAGTAGCCATCGTCATAGTGCCTACAAAATCAATTAAAGCCCAGCAATAGACAGTGGTCATTCTTACATGCACATGGAAAGGACAGTCTTGAAAGCCACTGAGGTACTTATGTGCAAAATGACTCATTCAGATTTAACAAAAGGAGAAGGCACAAATTATTGCTGGTAGCCAGGCAAAAAATTCTGAAATATATCTAAAGTATCACATAGAATTTCTGTATTTACAAAAATATTTATTGAAACTGTTAGTGTGATCATATTTCTGCAGTTAAGGACCAATGGATATGCTCAAGGACAGATGTGGGTTCTAAGGAGAAGGGATTTTGTGCAACCTTTCTTTCAACTCTGGGTGTATCACTTTAGCTCAAAGATGCTGACCATAGATTTTTGTGAATATGGAAGGGGTCTAGAAAGTTTAGGTATAAAAATAAACCTATGTTCTTAATCACCCATCCATACCTGCCACCTGGCGAAAACCTATTGGCTTCTTTTTCCTTTTCTTTCGATTTCTTTTCCTTGCTGGATTTTTTTCGCAAAGGTGTCCTATAATGACAGCATACAGTCAGAAAGGGAAAGGTGAACTTTTGTCTGTTAATTCTTCTTTTATAGAGGGCTTGCTTTTTACATCATGAAGTGCTTACCCCAGATCCACAAACTTCTGCTTAATTTTTCCTCCTTGTACCACCAATGATCTGGATGACCTTAGTGATTTGGGGCTTTGGGCACCATCTAGGGTATACACATATGCGAAAAGACCAATTACTATTGTTTTAAAAACCATAAACCAAAAAATCAGTGCACCTCTGAATCTAACGGGTTTGTGTAAGTTCCTAAGTATGAAAGAAAATAATGGATGCCTTTTTATAAGATGCAGGAAACACTGCTATGTTGAGGAATATTCAATTAAGCCAGGAGAGGTCCTCTTGGACAGAGGCCTAATATTCATCACAAAGAGTTTTTGCTTTAAACATATTAGAATGAACAAGATAAGCAAGAATAAACACTATCAAATCATCCCTTGCATTCAAAACAGGGGACAAAATGGCTTTTTTTCTGTTCCTTTTCTGGCTCCAACTCTTTGCCTCGAATGCTTGGGCTCTGACTTCCTATACCTTTGTTGCCCGTGGGATTTAGTGCCTTCTGACAGGAACCCAGCCCACTTCCCCCGTGTCTTCAAAGCCCAGTACAGAAAGTCACCCTTGAGAGCCTGAGGGACTGAGGGAGAAAATGAGAATAGAAGTTTCCCTTCTGGTCTACCCTGTTAAGGGCATGTGGCCAGTCCTGGGACAGAAGAGGGTAGAACATGGGAGAGACTTCTTAAGCAGGAGTTCAGCCATAAAACATTGGTGTCTAGTGAAAGGTCCCTCTCAGAAGTAGGGTTGTACAACTTGGCTGGCCTCCCAAGATGTCATGATGTAGAAGATGCCAAATCGCCTCAAGTGTTTGGAGTGGACTGATCTTTGCCTCTGAGTTATGCTGGCACTCTAAAGAGTAGCAGCTGCTGGGGGATGGGGACACTTGAAAAGATGTCATAAACTGATCAGAGGAGAAGCTTTGAAAACAGAGTTCAACATCAAATGTTGAATTTCACTTGTAGTCTTGTTATACCTTAGACAAGGTGGATAACTCCTAAGGCTATACCTGAACGATTAAGCAAAGGACATTGCTTCTTTTTGTTTATTTGTTTGTTACAGCATAACTTATTACCTGAGATGATTAACAACATTGGTGTTTTAAATTTTTTTTAAAGATTTATTTTTTATTATATATCCCCCCCTTTCTGCTTGTTCTTGCTGTGCTCATTTTTGCATTCTTCTATGTCTGCTTGTCTCCGCCTGCTGCGGTGACCTGCCGAGTCAGCTCACTGTGTGGCGGCCTGCCTGCTCACAGTGGCTTGCCCTGCCTGCAGTGGCTTGCCCTGCCCGTGGCAGCTGGCCTTCTCGAGGCGGTCTGCCTGCTCGAGGAGGCCCCAGAAACTGAACCTGGGGCCTCCCATGTGGTAAACTGGAGCCCTACCAATTGAGCTACAGCCAGTTCCAGGTGTTTTAAATTTAATGTATTTTATTTTCTATGAGAAACGACTCCTTCCTAAAAATCTGTTGGTATCTATCTATCTGCCTCTATCTTCAAAATTTTAAAAAATTCTAGGAATTTTCTGGAAAGCAAAATAATCCTGCTTAAAAATGTTCAATTAAGCTTGCAAGTTAATTTTGCCTATGATTTTGTTTACTTCAGGAGAAAGTTCTAAACACACACACATACACATCCTTAAAAGACATGAAATGCTCACATTGTTCTCCTTTAGGAATCTAGGTTCAAAGCTCTAAAGAAACACAAGACACTGACAAATAATCCAAAAGCAACAGGCTTTTCATATTTGTAGTTAATGATACTCAGATTACAATATCAATTCCTTGAAATGTACATAATGAGATGGAAGCGTCAGAAATATGACCATGTCAAAATCCACTTCAAGTCCCAAACATTTATTATGTATATTTACATCATTACTCTTTGGGTAGCTGAATTAAATAGCCACAGATGTGACACATACACACACATGAAAAATCCACAGACATGGGACAAATGTCTTCAAAGGTGATTTTACTAATGGTCATTTTTAAAAAGCAGAATTTTAAATATCTTAATAGAAGCTGAAGAAAAGAAAGTGTTGGATTCTTTCAGATCAATCCTAAAGCAACTCTTAATGGCTAGGACTGCAAAAAGTTAAAAGTCTAATTATTTTCTAAATTAGAGATAGCTGGGATATTTTTTAATGAGCAGTAGGAGGACCAGCTGAGACTATGTGCATGGAATCACTCTGTAACCTATTAGCATTTCAGTTATTTGGAAATCTTGGGACTAAAAACCTGATTTTGCCAATCACAGAGCCTGCTGCTAGGAAACCTCACATCATTATCTCACATATTTACCAAAGTGTGTTCCAAAGGACATTTAAATGAATACTTCCCAAAGGCTGAAGAGACAAGATTAAATAACAATTCATTTCCCAATTTTAAACCCATCAAATATATTTTTAATGCATATCAGAACTTCTGGTCCACATAAAACCCAACATTGGATTGGTACATTTCAGCAAGAGAGAATGAATGTGACACTTTGTTTATTTATCTATTTTGGTAGGGCTATGTAAGATTTCTATCAGGCTGTTTGAAATCTCTCCAATACTACCTTTATTAACAAGTAGAATTCTGGGCCCCCAGGTTGGGTGCCTCAGCCTTCAGCTTGGGCAACTTGCTTTTCATTTTTAAAGGTAACTAATGATCTCCTGTTAGCTAAATCCTAAGACCATTTCTTGGGCTTCATTCTCTTTAATCTCACTGCCATAGACTCTTGACTACTTCTTCCTTTATGAGGGGGACTTCCAAATCAGTTCTACCACTTCCCCTGTTGAAAAAATGAATTAACCATCTTTCTATCACAATGTTTCTAATTTCTTGTTTTCTAGTAATGGCAAGACCTATACTCTGAGAGGCTAGAAATCCTGAGATTAGTTTTGAAGCTTCTTCACTTTCTTCTCTCTGTATCTAGTTATCGCCTATTGCTCCTTCTTAGAGGTTATCATCACACAATGTTGTTACTGCTTCCTAGTTCATCTTCCTCATGCCTAGTGTCTCTTTCTTTTTATTCCTCTGCTCAAACATCTTGTGTTTTCCTGGTATAATAGAAAGGTATCTAAGATATTTAAATTCTGGAGCTTTAGTCATAACCTACCAATTGAATTTTATGTGGAACCACTCTACTCTGCATAAACACAGTGCTTCAGCCAGGCTGGGATAGCCCATTCCTTCAAATGCATCTTTTGTGTGCCTATCTTGGCTAAGGCTATTTCTTGCCTGATGTGCCCTTCTTATGTGGTTTTTCCTTCCTTCCTTCCTTCCTCCCCCCCCCCTTCCTTCCTTCCTTCCCTCCCTCCTTCCTTCCTCCCTCCCTCCCTTCCCATTGTTAAATGGTTATTTTAATTGTCTTCCTTTGTCAAATCTTATTTAACTACCTCAGCTGTATTATAACCTCTCCCAAAATCTGAGCAATTATATAATTTACTATATCAATACTTATAGAGGCTTAATACAACACATTAATAAGAAATGTATCCTGTAAAGCTTTCAAAAAGCCAGGATCTCTTGGCTCTACTTGCCAGGATATTAATTCAATAAATATTTTTGAAGGCATGCTCTATGTCAAGTAATGTGCTATAGCCACACAAAAACATGGAGTAATAATCTCTAGTAATGGTGAGTAGAAAGCTGATAGTGATTAATATACTCTACTTAATTGTGTATGGATAAAGCTCCATTGCTACGAAAGTCTAGAGATCAAAACTTGAGTATTAGGCTGCTTAAAGAGTAGACATTAGAAAATATTTTCTTGCCTTCTATTGCCAAATAACCTAGTTTATAAACCTCTAGAAATAATAATTTTTAGTTCCTCTAATTTTAACTGAAACACAGTTAGATGTTTATTTTTATCCAGTTATAATGGGTCACTTTCTATCTCAGTTTCCTCTGAGGCCCCTCAAGTATGAGAACAAAATGATGGTTTGTGAATACAGTCCGAGGTGATTTAGAAAACTCCAATGCCAATTAGAATAGCCAGATAATTAGCTTGAGGATTGTAATCAAATGTAGCTGTAACTTAGTTACCTTTGTAATAACTTCATAGACCAAAAGTGATGATATATTACTTTTTAAAAAATCTAGATAAGTGGAGAAAATGACTAAGACATTTGCAGAATTTATTCAGCAATGTTGAGTGGCAGGAAAGATACTTCTAGACTGGGGATTGGCAAACTTTTTCTGTAAGGGTCAGATAGCAAATATTTTAGGCTTGTGGACTATATGGTCTCTGCTACAACTACTCAACTCTGCCATTGAAGTGTGAAAGTGGACAGTATGTAACTAAATGAGTGTGGCTGTGTTTCATTAGGACTTTATTTACAAAAACAGGTTGGAGAGGGGGTGGATTTGTCTTGATGACCCCGGTTCTAGAAGACGTGCATTCTTATTAATTCAAAGAATAAACTTAATGAGCATCTATTATATGATATAACCTTGTTGGGGACCAGGAATACGAAGATTAATAAAATGAGTGAGAAAACCTTGATTCATACTTGACAACTAGCTCACTTATTATTATCATACACATGGTGATAGAGGCAGAAGCAACAGTGTGAAAAGTACTGTGGGATTAGAGAGAGGAAAAGAATTCACTCGCCTAGAAATAGGATGGGTGTGGTTAAGGCTTCACTAAAAGAGTTAAGGTTTAAGCTGGTCTTAGAAGAAGGATCAGAATTTTCCTGGAGTAGAGTGTTAGGTGACAGTGTGAACATGAGGACCAGTTTGTACCTGTGAATGTGTTTTAATCCCATGCCATTTCCTTTATTGATGAACCAATGAGTCATAAGAATCATACACAAATATAAACAGAGGAAAATCAGGTTAACCCTGTCTAACCTCTGCTGAGTCCAGGTCTGAATAGTGAATTAGTCTCATCCAGCAAGGAAATTAAGGATTTTACAGAATGTGACTCTACAAATTGGCTTTTGAGAATGATAAAGCCATATTCCACTCTACTATCTATGATATATCAGCCTCTGCAATGTTATATCAAAGGACGTGTGGGCTTTCACTAAAGTTCGAAGGTAACTGAGGTCCTGTTCTTGGGAACTGAGTAGGGGAAGACTTTGAGGAACATGAGAGAGTTGTGGTAATAGCAATGCTGCAGAGAAACAGGGCTATTCATCAGAAAGTTCCGTCTAATGAGAATATTCTGTACAAACATCCAGGTAGCTTTAATTTTATGCTCACTGAGCAACTTTCTGATTTATGAACCCACCAAACAGGACAGAGAGGGGTGAACAAATGAATTATGGTTATTATGTCAGCTGTATTTCTAAAGTAAATCAGGAAATTAATATTCTGGTTTAAAAATCAGTGTTTTCTGAGTTCAACCAGCATGATCAGGCACTCCAGGCTTAATTAAATCTGGAGAAATTATTGAATTTCTGGAATTAGAAAACTGAGGACTGGCTTCTTGACCCCGCCAGGCACTATCTGATAATAGGAACCTCTCTGAGAGTCAGTTGGTTGATGGGTCTCCCTCTTTGACATTTTTCAAGGTGAAACAGAACTTTTTGTGGAAGGCATGAAAGTATAGGACCGTCTCAGTTGTTTTGGTCATAATTATGGGATGTCAGAGAGGCAAGGCCTGTCAACAAACACATTTTAAAAACACAAAACAGAGAGAGGGGTGGGGGAGAGAGAGAGGCAGATAGACAGACTACAGATTCTAGTCTCCAAACTCCTTGAGAGGAGGATGGATTCTTGTTTATCATTGTATATTCAATGCCTGACATGGAGAAGGTGCTCAATAATTATTTGTTTAATGAATACATGAGTGAGTTAGTTAATATCAAATTAATATGGAAGGTATAGAAGATTTTCAAGGCTGGAAATTTTTAACAAGGGAAGGAAAGAGTGTGAGGATACAGTGACTATTTTCACCTGGTCACAGTTAGTATCAATGGTCACCATACTAGTAACTGACTACTCACAATATCAGTGCTTCATAAAAGTTCAATTAACTGTTTCTGTCTTGTTACCCAGAAGTATATCTGCCAGGGAAAACTGAAAATGAGAAAGCCCAAGTACTTGGTCTCTGGAGAAAAAACAACCCACCCCCCTATCTCTTGGTCCTTCTTTCTATCCCTGGGAAAGTAAACTCAAGAAGAGGCAATCATAAACAAAGGATGCATGGGGGAGAGGATAAAAGTCACCCATGTTACCACTAGATTACTGTTAAAGAACTGCAAAGCACAATTCTTATCTATGAACAACTCCTCCTATCTGAGAGGCAATATCTTCTGACTTCAAAGAATCATACATAAATTAGAAGAAAAAGACAGAGAGAAATAAGTCCAGATAAGATTAGCCTTTTTTTAGACATTTCTAGGTCAGAATTCATGTTTGAGTGAGCCACTTTCTGGCTGCAGTGTAATTTTTTCCTGTTACTCCAGCATGTCTGATGGACCACAAAGTATTAATCTATAGGTCCAAAGTATATGTTTTACCTGTTTTACTTTCTTATGGACCAATCAGGATCTATAAAATATTTAAAATATAAAATACATATAATATTTTTTGAATGGATTAATATAGACAGCTTACCACAGGTATAGAAGTACTATTATATAACCCACAGTTTTGTTTAATTAGTGAGAGTTTTTGAAGGCTTTAATTCTTTTGAAGTCAGGCCAAAATCACAGTGTAACTCCTTCACCAACTTGGCAACTACTTTTAATGAACTAGCAAGCTTGACATATATTCTCTTGTCTCTATTGGTATTTTGGACTCTCTAAACAATTTTTACTTTGAAACAGCTTCTAGAAGATCTGTACCTAGTCTGAGAAAGATAATTTCAGCAATTGACAGGCTCAGGAATGGAAATCAACAATAATATATCAGGAATAAAGCTATGATGCTTACCAAGTGTTACAAAATAGTTTAAACACCCACAGTGAACTGTATTTCTATGTTCACAATGTATTTGTGAAAAATTAACATTTTTTTTTTTTTGAGGTACCGGAGCCAGGGATTGGACCTGGGACCTTGTATGTGGGAAGCTGGCATTCAACCACTGGGCCACATCGGCTCCCAGAATTTCTGATATTGCAGAGATAAATGACATATGAACTTTCCAAACCTACACTGATGTGCATTCATACCTGCAATATATGAGTGTGTCTCACATCATAGCTGACACTGGTTGTTGGAATTCTTTAAAGGTTTTGGCAATATGATGTGTATGTGTGTATTTCTGTGCATTTCAGATGTGAAAAATAATATAACCAAATCTATTTGGTTACCTAAAGGAGTGGATCAGATGTGGTAGGAGGAGAATGAACCTATTCTTTTCACATATCTGCCTTCTTTGACTTGTTTAAACAAGAATTTATTACTTCAATGAATTGTAACATACAATTAAAAAGAAAAGAGTCTATAGACACTGCTCTGAACTTCTGGTGTTGATTTTAGGAGCTTATTTTTAAATTTGAGTATCCTCTCTGAATAATCTGTTTCATAATTGTTCTATCATCTTCTTGGCAACATAAATTTTTACTGTGAAAATTTCTTCTAACTAAAAACCAATTAATGGGTTAAGACCCACACCATTTTGAAATTCACATTCTTTTTTTTTCTTTTTCCTATATGACTATGTTAGTGTTTATTGAAACTCTGGGCTGCTAGTCTATGAAATATCTAGAAGGCCCTCTGAAGAATTTTCTTCAGCAGTAAACATGTGGAGAGTTGAAGAGTAAAAGTACTAACAAGGTAGGAAACCTATAAAAAATGGGGTCATGGGGAGGTGGTTTTTCTTATCCAATAACATAAAAGGAAAGCTATGTTAATTATTATTTATGAGAAGAAAATGACATGATTATGAGAAAAAGCCATTTCTATATTGTACAAATTGAGGTGTTAGTGCAGATGGTCAAAGCAAAAGCAGAAACAACAACAAAAAATAACAATACCTTTTTCTTGTAATATTTTCTTGGTGGTAGCCTGACGATGGCAAGGAGATTCTTCCATATTGTGATCGGATTTTGAAGAAGAGGAAAGTGAAGTATCTCCCCAAATAGAGGAGAAAGGCCCCCTTTCTGGGTGTAGTGGTCCGTCTTGAAATTCAGCTATGTGGTCAGATGAGAAGGGTGCACTGCTAGCCACTGGGGTGAGGGGAGATGCACCAGAATCTGATTCTGGAGAAGAAGTTCTCAAACCCTTGGGCAGAAGTGATTTGGGAATATGCATGTGGTTATAGATACTGTCTGAAGGCTGTTGGTATAAGAGATTATAAAGGAGATTATGCCACTGAGAATCAGTTCCATGGAATACTCACTTCGAAATAAGACCCTTCTTAATGAAACCCCCTGAAAACCAATATTTGCTTGTTGGTTTAGAAATGAGAATGCATTTTTTCACAACAGTTCACCACATTACTATTGCAGCTAACACAGATACCTAAATGTAGAAATAATTAATTGCACATTCATTATCACTAAGTAAAACCAACAACTAAATATAAACAACACCATCATGAAATATGATAATACGGATAATCCTCTTGGTTAAGTTCATTGAATGAGTGAGAAAACAATTTAAACTACAACAATATATCAAGTTGAGTGATTACGAATTCAGGAGACAAAGAAGTGAACTATTCCAGCTATTTCCAAGTAGCGCATATTGTCTGGTTGCAGAAAAACCATAGTTTTCAATAAGCTGTAGGAACAGTGACACAGCCCAATTCTACAAGTCAGAAAATGGGTAAGGATGCTCACCTTTCGCTCCAGACTGTCCTCCCCATCTGTTGAACTGACACTGTCATAGAGTCTTGTCCTAGAGGGCCTGTGGCGTTTGTTCTTCACAGAGAGTTGGGCTCGCGTTTTCAATGCTTTTGAATCCAGACGCTCTGTTTCTGGAACTGCTTCATTCAAGTCTAAGAAAAGGATATGCAAAACAATCAGTGAGAGAAATCTTTGGAGAGGATTGACAAAGAGACCGCAGACACTGATTACAAAAGTTCAAGGTTGTCAATAACACCAGGCAAAAACCAGGCGACAACTATGACAGCCTGCCTGATATCCCACAGGTAACAAAGGAATTAGTGGAATTTTGGAGAAAATGTACAAAGTTTAAAGAAAAAGCCAACACTGAAAATTTAACATGCTAAAATAAAATAGCATAAATCCTTCCTATGAAATAATTATAAAAAGCACTTATTTGTATTCGTTTATTTATGTGTATGATTGTTTGAGTGTCTAGTGAGCAAAGATAGAAGGAGAAGTTGTATATCAAAGTTGTGAGATCTTAACAACCCAGGACAAAATCCTATAGAAGTTAGGCTGCAAGGTCAAGGATAGGTAATTTATTTAGTAATGTAAATACTAGTCCATTTGTGTTAATTTTTTCTAAAGCAAAATTGACTAATATACTGTAAAGACTATACTAATTGGTCTCTCTGTCTCTATATATATATTTCAAACTAAAAGAGTTCTGAAAATCTAGCTTGTTCCTCTTTGAATCTTCTAGAAAGACCACCAAAGAATTTATCTCAACAGCAAATTTAATACAGCTAAGGAAAAAAAATACTAAACAAGGTCACACTACCAAAACAAACAAACTGTAAAGCAATCACAAGTACTTCATTTATTAGCATTATGGATGGGGTATGATAAGCATTTCCTTTTATTTAATTAACTTCCTTACTTCTATGTGCCTGTCTCATCTCTTTTTCTGGAAACCACCTCTCTCCACCTGAAACTACCTTGATGTTTTACAGGAAACTATTTAAGCTGTTAAATAAAAGACTAAAAGAAAAAAAAGAAAAGAAAAAAGGAAAAGTAAAATGGAACACAAAGAAAATAAACTAGTAAAGGCTAGCGGGAGAGAGCCCACTGTGGGCCTCTATTCTAGCTCTTACTATCTTTAATCCTGCTACTCAGATTGTAAATCAGGACCCAAAAGATGTCTGGAGAAAAGTGAATACTACTACCCTTTACATCAGTATATGCAATGACACCTTAGAAATAAAGTAGTTTGTTCATCAATCCTATTTTATCTTATCAGGTTGGCAGTCATTAATATAAATAAAAAAGTTTAAGGAATTAATAATTAGGTGCTTCTGGATTTAAATTAAAAATAAAGCAAGTAACTTGCAGAAAATTAATATGTACTGGTCTTCGTGGAATAAAACAGTTTCCTACAATATCATTATCTCAAGTAATTCTTCTGCACAGTATTATTCTAAAGGTATGCTCTAAATATGTTACATTGTAAAACCAAACAAGGAAGTCTCTCATGTTTTTCATCTCTTATCTACAAAATCTAGCCCTTAGCGTATTGTTCTACGGTTCCCCCCCCCAAAAAAAAAATTTAAACATTTTTTCCCTCCAAGAGATACATCTATTGAATGTCAGTATTAGTGGATGATTTTAACTATTCAACTATAAATATAAATAAACATAAATATAATATAAATATATAACTATTTAACTATACTTGAAAGAAGGACGAATATTCAGAAAAGTCAGACAATTGAGGTATATATAAAAGATAACTAAATATTTTCTTAATAGTACTTTCTTTACTTTTTAAATGTCAATGGCGAAAAAATAATCTCTTATTTTTTCACTGATTAATTCCTTCCAATAAAAATCTAAATTTGCAGCTGTCCACTAAGAGATCATTTGTTGTCATAATTAGGAGAAAGCCAACCTTATAAACTCTTGTTTACATATAAAATGTTGGAAACATCACATAGATGCAGGCAATAATATTATTATAACTACTGTAGTACATGCAAGTTCTAAATTTTATCTATCTCATATTTGGATTGCAGACTCTAGAATATAAAGCACCTGTCACATACTCCATCTCATTTGTTTCTCACAACAGCCCTATGACACAGAACAATCAAGTATGTTATTTCTCTCCTGAAGCTCAGAGAGCTTGAATAACAGTTTGCCCTTTTCTACCAAATTAGTTGGTGAGCTGGGACTTGAGTATTCTAGTCTTTTGACTCCCAGGCTACCGCTTTCTCCACTCCAATTTTAGCTAGTGTTAAAAAAGTCACTACTATAATATTTTAATGCCATAAGAGTTCAGTGTTCTAGGTTATAAAATCACATATATCACATATGATGTATCGGTCCAGGAAATTTACTCCAACAGGCTGCACATGAAATATCATCATTAATCTTCCATATGTGCATTAGAGAAGATGGAAAGAAAACAAAGGCATATTGAATACCATAGAACATATTACTCTACAGGAGATTTCTTGTCTGTTATTTTTACAACAGCTTTGGCTACTTGGTGACAAATAACCAAAGGAAGAAGCTTGTACCACCTTTGTAAATGCAGTCCTCTTTGCAACAGAAGTGTGAGCCCTGACGACTCAGTGTATCACTCAGCACCCAGGATTGCAGTAGCTATTTTATCACTAGGTATTGATCAAACAGAAAGTAAGGGAGCATGAGAACTGCTTGTTAACAGGGAGTAGAGTGCAGATAATTTATTCTGGGACTCCTGGCTCCATCACCATTCAGTAATTTACCAGGGGCTGGTGTCAGAACTCCAAAAAGGCAATCTGGTATATTTGCTTTAATGTAAGCTAGCACTGACTTTGTGCAAATGCTTGAGTGCAGAGAGGAAATCACACCTATTAAAGATGCAGATAGGGACTGTGGAAAGATGGCAGAGTAGAAAGCTCCAGGAATCAGTACTTCCACCAGAACAACTATTAAACAAACAGGAACTGCCTCAATCAATTTTTTGAAACTCAGCAGTCCAGTGGAACACTATACAGCATTCAGGGAAGATGTTAATAAATTACAGTAAATTGCTCTCCCCTAGAGTTACTGTTGCTCAGCCCCCATTCTCATGGCAGGCGGCAGTGGGGTATGGACCCTGGTGTAGCTTCCTTATTCCAAAAACAGACATAAAAAGCCACTTCTCCAAGATCCAGGGTGGGCATGGGGCAATCACTGATCATAGCTTTTGATTAGCCAGCTTGGAGGATGGTCATTGTTCCAACCCACGTTGGACAAAAGTGGCAGAGGAGACTTAAAGATGGTATGCTTTGTCAGAGCTGCAAAAGACAGTTGAAGGGCTGCATTTTCTGTGCAGGTCAAGACAGCACAGCTTTGGAAAGCCATAGAAGAAGCTCCTGGTGCTCTTCTTAGCCCCTCCCTCATTCCCACTTTAGGTCAGTGTGGAGGTGGCTGGTGCCCCCTTTGTGGCTACTGGCCTTATTCTGGCTGGAAAGACTGATTTGGGAAACTCCTCTCAGGCGTGCCCCTCCTCCCAGAAATTGCCCTCCAGGCAAAAGCAGCTTGAAACAGGAGAATAGTATAAGAAACAATTGAGGCAGATGGCCTGGTACAAGGGCTTACCTACTTTAAATCTGGGAACAGAATACCTGGGAGAGAGAGAAGGTCTGTCTCCTGGGAAGTAGAGGGGACATTCACACTTAGATGAACTCCTAAGCCATTAGCAAGCACAAGCCCTGAAAAAGCACAGGCCCAGAAAAGACAGGGAGGACCCTGAACTTTGCTTTCATGTACTTTCTTGATAGGAGAGCTGAAGATCAAGATCTCTTTCATATCCCCAGCTGGTTACAAACTCAAGAAACAAACATATTAGGGAATAAATCCCACAGTTAACATTTTAAAATATTAAAATATACAGTGAGCAATAAAAGATAATAGAACAAACAAAGAAACAGTAAATGATGGCTCATCCAAAGGAAGAGGATAAAAATCCAGAAAACATCAACAAAGAAGACAAGACTGTGGACCTGAACAAAGACTTAAAAATAAAAGATCATCAATATGCTGAAGGAGATGAAGGAAAATGCAATGAAAGGACTAAAGGATATCAGGAAAACAGTGCTGAACAATATATGAATCTCAATAAAAACAAAGACATAGAACTACTGGAGTTAAAGACTACAAGAACTGAAATGAAAAATTCCCAGGGGGGTTTCAACAGCAGATTGGAGTTGGCAGAAGAAAGAATCTGTGAACTCAAAGACAAGGCAATTGAAATGAGTCAAGCTGAGGAGCAGAAAAAAAAGCATTATGAAAAGCAAAAATACCCTGAGAGACCTCTGGGATACCATCAAGCCTATCAATATCATGCATTAAGAGGATCACCAAAGGAGTAGAAAGAGAGAAAGGGGCAGAAGGAATATTCAAAGAAATAATAACAGAAAACAGCTCAAAGGATGTGGATATGTATTCCAAGAAGCCCTGAAAACCTCAAACAGGGTAAACTTGAAAAAAAGACAAAACAACCCCCCCCCCCAAAAAAAAAAAAACAACACCCTGTCACATACTGATCAAACTGTTGAATGCAAAGGACAAGGAGAGAGTTCTGAAAGCTGCAAAAGAAAAGCAATATGTTATGTACAACTAAGTTCCAATTAGATTAAGTGCTGTTTCTAAACAGAAACCATGGAGACAAGAAGGCAGTAAGTGGAAACGTTTAATTAAAGTGCTAAAAGCAAACAAATGCCAACCAAAAATTGTATATCCAGTGAGGATTTCTTCCAAAAACGAGGGAGAGATTAGAACATTCCCTGATAAACAAAAGCTATGTGGGTTCATCACAAGTAGACCTGCCCTACAAGCAATACTAAAGGGAGTTCTTCAGACTGAAAGGAAAGTGCACTAGACAGTGGTTCAAAGCACATAAAGAAATAAAGACCTGCAGTAAAGGTAACAATTTGGGTAATTATTAATGCTTGTAAATTGTATTGTATTTTTTGGTATGTAACTCCACTTTTTATTTCCTAAGATGTTAAAATACAAAAATCATAAAAAGCAATGAAAAATCTATGTTTTTAGACATAATGTACAAAGATATAGTTTGTAAAAGAAAAAGGTGAGGGGGAATTGAGGGACATAGTAATACTGTATGTGTATGCTATTGAAATCAAGTTGGTATCAAATCAAATATGATTGTTATATATTTAGGATGTTAAATTTTAACCTGATGGTAACCACAAGAAAAATATATGAAAAACGTATCCAGATAGAAATGAGAAGGGACTCAATATGGTGCAATACAAAGAAAAAACAAAAACAAAATAAACATGAAATCATAAAAAGTAAATAATAAATAATAAAGGAATATGAAATTAATAAATATCAATTGAAGAATTAAGGGAAAAAATGGCATAAGACTTAGAAAACAAAATAAACGAAATAGCAAGTGGCAGAAGAAAGACCTGCATTATCAGTAGTTACTTTAAATATAAATGGACTAAAATTTCCAGTCAAAAGGCAGATTGGAAGAATGGATATAAAAGAATGAACCGACTGTATGCTGTCTATAAGAGACTCACCTTAAATTTAAAGACATAAGTAGGCTGAAAGTGAAAGGATGGGAAAAAAATCATGTAAGCAGTAACAAAAGAGAGCTGTGGGAGTACATGTGGCTCAAGCAGTTGAGCACCCACCTCCCACATGGGAGGTCTTGGGTTCTGTTCCTGGTGCCTCCTAAAGAAAACAAACAGACAATGAGCAGACAATGACCAAAAACAATGAGAAGAAAATGAGCAAAACAACGAGCAAACAGGGAGCAAAAACAAAAACCAGCAGACAATGAGCAAAACAACGAGCAAAGAGATGAGGGAGCCAACTCAGGGGAGCCAATGTGGCTCAGTGGTTGAGAGCAGGCCTCCTGCATACGAAGTCCCAGGTTCAATCCCTGGTCCAAGTACCTCAAAAACAAAAACAAAAACAAAAACAAACAACAACAACAAAAAGAGCTGGGATATCTATACTGATTTCAGATAAAATAGACTAATTCAAAAACAGTTATGAGGGACAAAGACAGCCATTATATACTGATAAAGGGATCAATTCAACAAGAAAATGTAACATTTATAAATATCTATGCATCTAACAGCAGAGCCCCAAAATATTTGAACAAATACTGACAGATCTGAAGGGAGAAATTGATGGTTGTACATTAAAGTAGGAGACTTTAATAATCACTTTCAATAATGACTAGAACATCTTGACAGGAGATCAATAAGAAAATACAAAGCTTGAATGATACTCTAGCAAGGTCTCATTTCACATAACAACAACAGAATATACATTCTTCTTGAGTGCACATGGATCATCCTCCAGGATGGACCATATCTTAGGTCACAAAACAAGTCTCAATAAATTAAAAAATACTGAAATCATATGAAGTATCTTCTCTGATCACAATAGAATGAAGCTAGAAATCAATGAGGGGGGAGAAAGGTAAAATTCACAAATATGTGGAAATTAAAAATGTACTCAAACAACTAATGGGTTAAAGAGGGTGTTCTAGTCAGGGTTCTCTCGGGAAACAGAATCAACACGAGATCTCTGTTAAAAATATAAGATTTTATAAGAGTCTCTCACATGACCGTGGGGATACACAAG
>PVKH010002150.1:0-27974 GCA_004027955.1 Chaetophractus vellerosus
AAAAAAAAAAAAAAAACAAGCAGAGAGTGGATGTGGCTCAAGCAGATTGGTTCCCAGTACCTCTTAAAGAAGAAACAGACAGACAACGAGCAGGCAATGAGCAAACAGACAAGGGGGCCATCTCAAGGAGGGGAAAAAAATAAGGCTTAAAATACAAGCAAAATTTAGAGAACGAGAATGATACTAAAACCTTTGTAGATAACAGGCTTTGGCAAGAGGAAGATGGCAGAACACCAAGTCCACAGAAGAAAAAGGGCAGATATTTCTTGCAGACCAGTCTTAATCATTTGTTCTATGAATATGGGAAGAATCTAGGGAAATGGCAATGTTTTGTCTTTGTCCTGTGCTTTCAGTTTACAAAGCACTCCATTTAATTCTGACAATTATTCTAGGAGCAGGGCAGGGAAGGGGTTAATTATCTCCACTCTCTAGATCAGGAAACCAATTTTTCAGTTTACTAAGTTAATAAATGGCAGAAGTGGCACTCATCCTGGGACTCCTGACTTCAAATTCCAACCTTTTCTCACCCCATCCATTTTTAGCTCATCAATAATAAGAGGGTTGGGAACCAGATGTGGTTCAATTGGTTGGGCTCTGGTTTACCACATGGGAAGCCCCGGGTTCGGTTCCGGGGGCCTCCTGGTGAAGGCAAGCTAACGCGCAGTGAGCTGACTCAGCGGAATGACGCAACAGGGGGAGACAAGCAGACACAGAAAAACGCAAAGCAAATAAACACAGCAAGCACAAGCAGCAAGGGGGGGGGGTTATATAAATAAATAAAAATAAATCTTTTAAAAAAATAAGAGGGCATATATTAATAATAGTCAAAAAGTGAAAACAATCCAAATGTCCATCAACTGACAAGCAAAATTTGGGTTAACTGTTCAATGCAGTACTATCCTGTAACATGCTACAACATGAATGCATCTCAAAACACTATGTTAAGTGAAGGAAGCCAGACACAACAGACCACATATTGTATGATTCCATTTATATATAATGTTCAGCAAAAAGGCAAATATAGAGAGAAAGAAAACAGATTGGTGATTTCCTGGTTTGGAGTGTAGCAACAAGAATTGACTGTAAATGGGCACAAGGGATCTTTAGACAAAATAGAAATGTTCTAGAATTGGATTGTGGAGGTAGTTGAAAAGCTCTGTAAAGTTATTGAAGAATTCATTAAATTTTGCATTTAATTTAATGATATTTAAGATGCACCTTAGTAAATCACATAAAAAAAAAAGAATAGGAGGAACATGTCTCTCATTGACATGTAATGTCATGGTTATGACCTTGGTAGGTGGCCGCTAAACAATGGAATCATCTGGCTCAGAGGAAAGCAACTAGAAGGCCTTGGTTCTTGTGCTAGCAACACATGATTTATTAGTTTTGCTCAACTGATAAGACAAGCTTTCAAGGGCAGCACAATGCCTGCTACCTTTACCAATCTTACTGGCCCTCAACCCAGGCAAATGCAGCCTGCTCTGCCTGTCTCTGACACTTTCATGCTGGTTGTAATATGACTTTCCCACCTTTTTTGATTATTTGAAAAACAAATACACAAAAACATACAGATTGGAGAGCTAAAACTGAAGGTTACCTGTCCTTTTAAGGACATGAATTGGCAAGAGAGAATGTTACCAGTGGGATGGATCTTTTGTAACATGCTTGAAGAGCAGCTCTGATTTCCTGGGGGTGTAGCAGCCAGGAGAACAGGAAGAAGTGGAGGGGGAACGGGGGCTCAGAGGAGATGGGAGGGAGGAGAATGGCACAGGGAATGAATTCAGGTTGCAAAACAGACAGCAAACATTCAAAAGGCTACAGATATGTAGAACACAAGGGAACTATGGAAGTAAAAGTTGAGGAGGAACTGTGAATTTGTGGGAAAAGGTAGTGCCTTTGATTTTATGATAAAATGGCAAAGGAAAACATTCAGTAGCCAGATACCAGCTTTCAAGCACGGACTGTCCCATTATAGGGCATGTTGACAGAAGTCACCTTTCTGCTCCCTCTTCTACAGGAGGACCTCAGCTTGTCTTGCTCTTTAAGGTATCACTTTCCTACAGGATTTGGCATTTTCTGAAGGGATGGCTGTCATCAACCTGAGCAGGGAAAAGTTCCATGTCTTGGTTGCTCGCCCTCCACCTCATTCTTCCCAGTACCACAGTGAACAAATCTGTCCAAAACCATAATATCAACACTCAGGGTTGCAACGAAACTAGCAACTAAAGTAATTCAGTAAAATTACATGTTTAATGAAAGCCTCATACCCTCTAGTCCACCTCAAGTAAAATTTCTTTTATTAGAACATCAGATGCTACATTTCTAATGTTACCTATTTCATAAGCAGACTCTATTAGTGATTTGCTGTATAAGAGGAAAGACCTGTTTGATGAAGTTCACTGTTCTCACTTTTGAGGAATTTTTTTTTTTTGGGGGGGGGATTATTTTTTTCTTTACAGTTTTAACATTATCAGTCTATATTTCCATTTATGTGACTCATTTTTCCAAGTTCAAATCAGAACAAAACAATAATTGAACTGGTTAACACAAGGAAAAGTATTAGATGCTCCATCACAAATCTCCATCTTTGATCCCATCCTTCTGACACATTTGAAGATGACAAACTAGTAAATCTCAACATGAGGGGCAGCTTGGACTTATGAATCACAACTAGGTTCACCACTTACTGGCTAAGCATGCGTAAAGAGTTTCGTAACCTCTCAGAACCTCAAACTCCATTTTAATCATGTGTAAAACAGAGGTAACAGTATCTATTTCATCAACGGTTGACTGGCACATAGTAAGTGGTAGCTCTACAAAATTATTAAACGGATATCATATTACTCTGCTGTACTGACATATTGACTAAATGTAAAAGCATTTTATTAACTATAAATGCTATACAATTGCAAGATTTTATTATTATAAATAGCTCTAATAATTTTAAATTTGACTCATGCTCCTGACCACAAGCTGGCACAGCTAGGAGATTCTCTTGGCTGCCATGCCTGAGAGTGAAGACTTGATAAGGGTGTTGCCAGTTTTCATCTGATCCCTGTGGCTTGTTTGGTTGTTGTCTGTGCAGAGCCTGACCTTTGCCTGACATTCCCCCTGGGAGACTCTCTCAGCGGACAGATTGAGCAGTCGGAAGCTTAACTTCCTTAGGGGCTATTACCTTGGTTCAGCAGCCTTGATAGGAACCATCTGTAGAAAATGTTGAAAACTCAAACCCTTCTATATAAATGGGAAACATGTTAGATCTATTTTAAGAAGCAGTTTCGTACTTGTATGGTGAGAGAGATGAAGTGAGGCAGAGCCGGTGAGATTTACAAGAAACAAAAAGACCGGGTGGAGGGAAGTTGAAAGTTAGGAACAGCTTGTTAACAGTAGAAAGACACTTGACATTTGTGAGAATAAATTAAAAGACTCTCCAGATTCCCCAAATTTGCAAATAACACTACAGCACATGATTTACATATTTCCTCATCAGCAAATTGAGGACAATTTAAATAAGGAAGGCATCCATGGAATAAATAAAGGCACCACCTTGAGAGATGAACCACTTACACACCTGATGGCTTGTTCGTTATTTAGGTTAGGGGCTGCACTCAGAGACAGATTGACCCTGCAACTAATGAAGCCTGAGCTTCACCACCCTTGTAAGTGCTGGGGCTTCCCAGAAGTATCAGAATGTCCTGAGTGGAAATGAGAAGACAGATTACAATTAGGTAGCTTTTCTCTGTGGGCGTTTCTGATAAAACGCCTTAAGAGATTTCAGAAGAAAGAAACCCATTATACATGGGGCTCAGTAATTTGCCATTATTTCTATTACTGTTTTAAATATATTCTTAGTTTCATACCTAATTTTGTGTTTACACTTTTAAGTTATCTTCTTAAGTTTCTTTATGTTTTTAGAAAAATAAAGAGCTCTCATTCTGCCCCCTTCCCCCACAACACTATAGTCTTCAGGCCCCACAAGACTTGGTTTCCCTGCCTAAACCCCAACTCACCGTGTTTATTTGGGGATGGTGAATGGGGTAAAATTCCCTTCTCTTGGCGATAACGGCCTCCCTGAGAAGATGGTTATGAAACAACCACAAGTGCTATGCTGCCATGGATTAGAGTTTTATGAGAGCTAAGAGAACTAAGCTGGGCGGGGACATCAGGATAGCCTCCCTGGAGAAGTGGTACTTAAGACCCAAAAAAAGTTGAAGAAGCAAAGCTGTTCCAGGCAAATGGAGGAGCATGTGCAATGTCTTGGGGGTGGAAAAATGAATGGTGCGTCCAGCAGGCCAGTGTGGTCCAAGTGTGAGATTAGAAGGAAGTAAGCCACGTTGAGGCTAGAAAGGTAGGAAGGGCTATTCCCCAGGGAGACCAGAGCATGAGGCTAAAGGCACTGTCTGAAGGGCAAATGCTAGCTGCTGAAGGGTTTTAGGCCAGGAATAACCTGATGAGATTTGTGCTTTTAAAAGGTAACTCTGGTTGTATTATGGAAAAGAAGAGTCAAACAAGAATGTATCAGGGAGACTACTAGTTGATTGATGCAATCATACAAGAAAATGAGGACAGCAGCTTAGAGTGAAGTTCAGATAAGGGGACTAGTCAGAAATGAAGTAGGAATTCAAGGGCTATTTATAGGAGCCCAGGTCTTGTGATTGGATATCATGATGGAGGTGAGAGAAGCAGGAGCCAAAGCTGGTACACAGACTCGGCAGCTGGGTGGAGGAGGACACCATTTTCAGAAATGGGGAAGCCTGGGGGTAGAGGTGGGAAAGGTGGAAAGACTATTTTGATCTGGGGCAGGTTGAGTTTTATATACCAGTGTGACATCGGATGGGGATGTTCGAGGTGGTTTCATGGAGCATTTTTGAGCTCAAATTTTAGTATTGGACCTTTGGAGTCTCTCTCAAATCATTGAAACCATGCCTATTAAATCTGTGAATGACAAGGACCTATTATAGAATAGAGCAGAGGACCAGTAGAAGTGAGGTTATTATTAAATATATTCATTTAATATATTGTTTAACTATGCTTTACTATTATAAATAGGAGTACCTGTGCAAACATTTCAAAATATGAACAATTCCTGAAATTATCAAATTCCTCCCTTAATTTTGGGATTGTAAGAAAACAACCCTTCTAAATATTAGTTGCCAAAACTGCATAAGAAATAAGCAGAGCACATCTTTAGAAAGTAGTGTCTCTTGCCATATAAAGGATTAGGCTGAAGTAGGTATTACGTTATGTGGAATTAGGAGGGTTCTAATCACTTCTTATAAATACTGTTTATTAAAATACCAGATCTGCTGGCAAAGCCAGTATTGCCAGTTTTTGGAGTTATTGATGAATTGTGCTGAAATGTTCTTGTTGAGTCTTCATTAACAGACTCACTTGCTAGGACTAACAAGTTACCCACATTTAAAAAGGCAAACTGGTTTTGGATGATGGCTATGGGGTAATGTTAGAGATTTCCGCTTAACACTAGATGATAATAAAGTCCAGAATTCCTGACATGGCCCATAGAGCCCTTCAAATCAACAATATTCAACATCCGTAAGCACTTACCATATGCAGGTTATAATGCTGGTGGCTGTGTGGTTTTTTTGTTTATTTTGTTTTTAAAAAGCAAGATACCAAAGTACATCTACTTCAAATACTGCATGAATCAGGACAAAATTCTGTCTCATCTCCAGCTGCTCCCATCCCCATATCTAATAATGCCTGTTTTTTGTTTTTTCTTCATTCTCCTGTGCGTTTGCTAGGAGGCTTCTCTCTGCACTTCTGTGCCTAATGAAATTTTTCTCATCTTTAAAGGCCCCACTCAAAAGTTACCCCTTCTGTGAGACCTCAGAGGATGCTTCTCCACCCCTTAGTACCTGGGCCTTCACTGCACTGCTTTGTCACTGTCCACCTCTGTCCCATGACTATGAGTTCCTCAAGGGCAGGCACTGGATCAATTTCTAATTTTCTGTCCCTAGCTTTCAGGACAGTGCGTGTTCCACAGCAGGTACTTGATAAATGTGTATTGAATAAACAAACAAATAGTAACATGTTCAAGAGGAAACCAAAAGAAGAAAAATGGTTGAAAGAGGAAGCCCCAGCTCACTAGAGCGGAATTGCCAGTATATAGTTTATCAGAGCACATTCAATGGGGAATCAGGAACCATGAAAAACAATTCTCCCCATGATAGTGTTTTCATCGTTTTGTTTCATTTTGTTTTACAAAGGTGGCTAATCTTTGAAAGTCTTGATGTTATTGTTGACTCTAAAATGTACTCTACTCAAAAGCACAATGGACTGATTTTAAAAATCCATGAATAGAAAATGCTGTTGCTTAGAACACATACCTGACTGGATTTTTTTTCAATGTAGAGAAGGCTGCAGGAGATCTCAATTATTCATCATACTTAACTCTAGCCAGGGTCAGGTGATGACGTTTTATCACTCAATAGAAGTTTATCAAATGGATTTAAAGTTTATGTGGTATATGTAAAGGAGGTCTGGTGAACTAGATCATTCATGAGATGTGATTAATATCAAAAGAGTGATTTTTAACAAGTGTGCTATAATTGTTAAATATATCTAAATATACTTAAATGACTATTATTCTTGAAGTAGTGTCCTTGAGAAGCCATATTTCTTTTCAGTGATGCTACTGCTTTAGTGTCTCCTCTTTTGAAGTCACTTTCAGAATCACTCATGGGCCACACAAGATTTGAAAGAAGAAACTCAGATGGGACTATATTTATTCTCATGTGGTTGTTTCAACAAGAACACTAAAATATATGGGCTGATTTTTTAAGAGATCAGTTTCTACACATAAAAAGAAGAATTATCTCACAAGTTGAGCCATCTAGAAATGGAATGAACTATTGGAAATGTACGATTTATTGATGGTATTCAAGTCAACATAGATAAACTTTATAGAAGTGTTAAACAGAGGATTAATGTATTTCATAGTTCCTTTGAAATCTGAGAATCTGTGATTCTAAGAATATCAGATAAATTATTTTATAGTGACACTAAATGTGCTTTATTATCTGTTTGCCTCAATCCCTTACATCCCCAGGCCTGTGCTCAAATATCACCTTATTATAGAGATCTGTACTACATAAAACATGACCCCCATAATCTCCCCTTTTCCCTCTTTACCCTACTCTGTTTTTCTCCATAGAACTTTTCTGTTCCTGATATTTACTTGTTTCTTCTCTGTCTCCTCCAACTAGAATGTAGGCTACATGAAACAAGGGACTATTTTTTTTATTATTTTTTTTAAGATTTATTTATTTTATTACATATCTCCCCTCCCCCTTGCTGAGGCGACGCGCCGAGACTGGTCACCGCGCAGGCAGAGCTTTCCCCGCTTGTGGGCGGCTTCTGCTTCCGTTCACAGCCGGCTCTGCTTCAGTTCACAGGTGGCTGGCTGCGCTCCATTCTCGGGCGACCTGCCCTGTCCGTGGCAGTTTTTTGCCCTGCCCACGGCGGCTCTGGCCCGCCCATGGTGGCTTGCCATTCTCAAGGCGGCCTGCCCGCTAGGAGAGGTCCCCGGGAACCGAACCCGGGGCCTCCCATGTGGTATGCTGGCACCCTATCCACTGGGCTATCCAGCCGGCCCACAGGGGACTTTATTGCTTTTGTTCTCTGCTCTAACCTCAACCAACACCTAAATTAGAAGCTGGCACATAACAGGTGCTCAATAAATTTTCAAATAAAATTTATCAGATAAAAATAATACAAAATGTATGGAAGAATTTACAAACGAGATTCCACTATTTTCATGTACATTATTATATACTCAGAAGCTTATGCAGGGGTCAGCATATTATTCATGCCCAATACATAATTGTTGAAAGAATAAACACATTTTTTTATTACTTGCATATTGTTCTCATCTTTCATTTAAAAAAACACATAGTATTTTTATATAGTTGCAGTCATCATTCATGTTTTTCACCTAAAATGTGAATAATATGAAAACAGCTAAATAACCCATCTCATTCACCAGATTTAGCTCTAATGATTTGATGCCATTTCAAAAAAATCAAGCAATAAATGATCTTTTGCCACTGAGGCTAGATAAAAGTATATGCTACAGTCCCTAAAACAACTCATTGAACTTGTCACTTCTAATCTATTATCATCTCTTTCATTAGCATCACTGAAAACAGACATAGTTTTGTGAAGGCAGAATACCATAATGAGTTAAGCTCTTAATAGCTAAAACAATCTTGAAAAAGAACAAAGTAGGAAAACTTACACTTTCTATTTTCAAAACTTACTATGAAGCTACAGTAATTAACACTGGTATTGGCATAAACATAAACACACAGGTCAATAAGTCAGAATTGACAGTATAGACTTCATCAAAAACAAAACATTTGATCTTCAAAAAGACACCAAAAGACATGCCAGGGAATGGGAGAAAATATTTGCAAATCATTTATCTGACTAAGGACTTGTGTCCAGAATATAGAAAGAACTCTTGTAACTCAGTAAGAAGATAATGCAGTTTAATAATGGGCAAAAGATTTGAATAAATATTTCACCAAAAAAGATATACAAATGGCCAATAAGCACACGAATTGATTCTGAACATCATTAGTCATTAGAGAAATGAAAATTAAAACTACAGTAAAATATCATTTCACACTTAACAAAATGGCTATTATCAAAAAGATAAACAATAACAAGTGAGGATGAAGAGTAACTGGAATATTCATCCATTGCTAGTGGATCTGTAAAATGGTGCGGCCATATGAGAAAACAGTTTGCCAGTTTCTTAAAATGTTAAATGTAAATGTACCCTATGACTCATAAATTCCTTTCAGAAGCATCTACCCAAGAGAAATGAAAGCGCATGACAATATAGAGACTTAGGTGCAAATTTTCATAGAAGCATTATTCATAATAGCCCAAATCTGGTAACAATCCAAATGGTCATCAACTGCTGAATTGATAAACAAAATATTGCCCATGATACATGTATTGATAAATATGTATTTCTATGCACTCACGTTCTAATAGATTTTATATATATATATGCTAAAATGGTATTATATTTATGAGGTCCTGTAAACCATGTATATATTTTATCATTTTCATAAGAATATGTGCATATACATAATTTAAAATTATACTATCTTCAAATTTCAGCAGATACAAATCTGGATACAAATTTTAGCTCTACTAATTAACTAACTGCGTGACCCTGGGCTGATTACTTAGCCTCTCTGGTCTGTATCAGTATAATATGGGTAATTATATGCTCTTTACAGGACTGTGGGATTTAATGAGATAAAATATGTAAAATGCTTTGCATTGGGCTGGCATATTTTTAACAAATTATGCCTGTTAATATTATTTTGTCTTTTTGTAGTTATAGTCACAAATCTAGTTTTGGACTAATACCCATGTTGAGGAGAGGGGAGCCATTTTGTGCAGTGGGAAAAAACTAGTTCTGTATTTCTAGCTGTCTGACCTTAAATTTTTCACTTAGTTTCTCAGTGTCTCAGTTGCCAAAGTCTATAAAACGAGTTCGCCATTACTTATTTCACTGAACTGTTGTGGCTAGGAAAATCATTAAAGTGCTTTGTAAATTGCAAAAGGCATTAAAAATAGAAAGTACTATGATATTATGGCCTTCTGTCCCCTTCAATGCCACCCACAATATGCTTATAGGAGAACCAGAAGAGCTACCCATAGAGTGATGTGGAATCATTTCTGAACCACTAACACTACAATGAAGGAATCTTTTCATGGCAGTGGGGGTGATGGCCAGTTGTTTTCAAAATAAATTTTATCCCCCTGCTGTTTGAATACAAAATAAGAGGAACAGCGTTACTCCCTATCTGCAGCACTGCCTGCCTGTCCTCATGAGCTATCAGGCGCAGCTAAAAATGGCCCTGACCAGTATGTCAATAATCCCCTCTGGTTCTGAGACCTCCAGCCACCACCGATGTGACATTCTTTGTGTTCAAATGTCTAGCTGACGTCTGATGCTTAAAACAGCCCATGCTTTCACTCCTCTCTGCATTGTCACAGCCCTGTATCATCACTCTTAAAAGGCTATCGCAGCCACTCCTAGCACCAGTTGCTGACCAGCCTGCCCACTTGCCTCCCTGCCTGCTTCTGGCTGCCTTGAATGCCTGGTTCTTCCAGCTCCTTGTGGGTCTGACAAAGCAGGGACCATGTCTACCTTTGGCTATAGAAGAGGACTTAGCAAATATGAGTCCATCGATGAGGATGAGCTCCTGGCTTCTCTGTCAGCTGAGGAGCTGAAGGAGCTAGAAAGGGAGTTGGAAGACATTGAACCTGATCACAATCTTCCCGTGGGGCTAAGGCAAAAGAGCCTGACTGAGAAAACACCCACGGGGACATTCAGCAGAGAGGCACTGATGGCCTATTGGGAAAAGGAGTCCCAAAAACTCTTGGAGAAGGAGAGGCTGGGGGAGTGTGGAAAGGTAGGCTTTCTAGACTTTTCCTTGACTGCTCCCCCTCCCCCTCCCCCAAACCCGGACACCTCTGGTTTTTCTAACTCTTCAGCCCTCATTATGTTTCCTTCATTTGCGTTTGCTACTGAAAAATTTCTCAGGCTCAGTGACCCGATGGATCACGTAAAATTCTTACCTGTGGTTCCTTGATTGACTAAAAAGGGGATATTCAAGGAGAAAATAATTCACAACCAAGATAGAGGTTTAAATATTTTGCCAGACAAGTCTAATTTGAGCTGTTAGTTGGTGACATGGCATAATGTCTGTTTCTGATTATTTTTTCAGTTAAGTGAATTTATTTCCTCCTTTAAAGACAAAAATGCGAACTGTGATTGCTTTGATAGTGCTGGTGGCTACAGTAAAAATAACTCTTTTCTCCAATACCAAGAAGTATGGGGTGGTAGGAAATACAAAGGACTGAGGGTCAGGAGGCCTTATTTCTAGTCCCTGCACTGCCCCTAAGATGTCAGACCTTGACGGATAGTTCCTTATGCAGGATCTATTTCCTATCTGCCCACTGAGGGAGTAGGAGCCGGTGTTTCCTCTGTTAATCAAGAACCCCTTTGACATGCTGAGTGAAATAAGCCAGGCACAAAAGGACACGTACTGTGTGGTTTCCCTTAAATGAAATAACTAGAATATGCAAATTCATACAGACAGAAAGCAGATTACAGGTTACCAGGGATGGGGGAATTAATGCTCAGTGGTTGTAGAGTTTTTGTTTGGGATTATGGAAAAGTTTTGGTAATGGATGGTGAGTGACAACATTATGATTATAATTAATACCACTAAAATACATACATGAAAGTGGTTAAAATGGGAAATTTTATGTTGCATGTATGTTACCACAATAATTTTTTTTAAAGAACCCCTTTGATATTTTAATAAAAGTTATGGAGCCTCTCTTCGGGAAAATACACATGTACATGTGCATGTATACACAAAATTTTGCATAGAATTTTAAGAAGATGGCACGTACTCTGACATGAGGGCCCAGGGTATGTACGCCTGTGTAGATGAGCTCGAAGACCCCTTCCTTCTCTACAATGGTAATTCTGAGGCCAAGAAATGCGCTTATATTAGAGCTTAGATCTACTAAGCTCTCGTTCACTGCCCGGTAAATGGCTACTTTGAATTTGCCAAATGAGCCGTTAACAGTAGGAAGTTTAAAAGACTATGTTCTCGGAAAATAGTAATGACAATAAGAGTATGAAATTATACCAAAGAAATCCCTGAATTCTTAGAACACAGTCAAGAGCAACAGCTTGAAACCGCTATACTCCAGTGGAATCAGAATGGCCTGAAGCCAATGGCAAGTCGTCCATGGTATTATCTAGGCGCTGTTAGATGATCTTGGTAATAGGGTGTGTGGGACATATCTGCAGTAAGATATGTATGAGCTTTGTCCCTGTCAATCATCTCCAGAAGGGCCACTGGAATCAGACCAGAATCTGCCAAGGCCACAGTGGCTGCCTGTGGTGAGGGGCTGAGAGGGAGGTGAGAAGGAAGAACTCACTGGACAAGTCAGGATTTGGGCTGGTCGATTCCTTTACTATCATATTTTTCAGAGATCCTTACCCCCACCATGCCCTGATGTAGGAGATTGTGCCAAATTTTGATCAAATACATAAAATACAATGGCATTTTTATTACAGCTATTAAACAATTCCTTTACTAAAAAAGAATAAAAGGATATTGGAATATCCAGAACATACAGTCATACATACAATAACTCAACAAAGGCAATTTAATGTTATAATGTCGTGAGAGTGGAGGGAAATGAAGGGCAAAGCCTGCTGTCAGCTGTTGATGAAATCCACCTGATCCCTGCCAAAGGTTTTGCTGCTCCCTGCCAATGGCTTATCAGCTCTAATAGAGACTGCCGTGTTGATGAATTTGATTCCTTTCTAGGCTAGTTAACTTTTCTTCCACTACACTTTCCCCACTGGGCAGCTGTCTTTGTAATCACAAGGGGTGTTGAGCAGAAGCTTGCTGGTGGAGGGTGTAAATTATTCCCACCACAGGAAAAAAACTCAAAGTAGCTTAGGGTTGGGGGTTGAGGGGGGAGTTTGGGAGAGAGGTGCAGCAGCACCACTGTAAGTGATGAACAGCACAGAATGGACCATAAATGAAAGATAGGAGTCTTGGTTATCAGGCTGTTGGTTCTATGAAAGTTTATGTAAATCATGTCCAATGCCTGTTGAATGACAGTCTTCTATCCACCTAGTTTCACACAAACATATACTGCTCCCAGGAGTCTTGAGGACCCAAGGGTCTTGCTCGCTTGGCTTGAGAACCTGATGGATACCAGGCCAGGCACCAATGAGTTCACTCACATTCTCTCATTTAAATTCTTACCTTTCTGCAGATACTGAGACTAGGAGAAGTTAAGAAACCCAATATAGCTTGTAAGTAGAGCTGAAATTCAATCCAATGTCTGTTGGCACAAAGACTATGGTTCTTAAAATGTGGGCATCCAACCAATGGTATCAGCATTGGCTAGGAACTTCTTAGAATGGCAAATTCTAGGGCTCTACCACAGACCTACCGAATCAGACCCTCCAGGGGTGGGTCCCTGACTTCTGTGGTTTAACAAGTCCTCTGGTGATTATGATGCACACTAAAGTTTGAGAACCATGGAACTATAGCATAGTTAATTTGAGAGCCAAAGAAGTTTAGTGAATTTCTTATGTAAACTAGCTCTTTATGGGCAGAACCAGACCAGAACTGAGAACCAAGCCTCTTGCCTCCTTTCTCATGTAATGATGCCAAGTTGGTGATTTGGAAAAATTGTTGGCCACTTCCTCTTAATGCCCATTCCCCAGTGTACCATTATTCATCTTCTTCCTTTCCAGCCCCTTACCTTAGCCCTCATTGCTTCACCCCCTCCTTATGCCCATCCCTACTTCCCACCCTCATTTGCACAAGGTTCAGGGTTAACTCAGAGAACAATGGCATGGAAGTGATCTGGAGTAGTATAGGTGGTCCCAATACCAGAATAATTTATAGAATATGCAAAGTTTGTTTTTTACATCTTCCTTCTTCAGGCATCTTTCTCCGTTCTAATGGTGTTCTTTCTAGAGTGGTGAACTGTCCTGGTTTTTGGTGACTATCTAGACTTTACAACTAAAAGTCCCACATCCTAGGAAAGCCCTCAGTTCCAGGCACATCAAGGTGGTTGGTCACCTTTCCCCTACACCATCCCACCCATATCAGTACTCTTTCCTGGGTCTTGCCCTGGTTCTCAACTGTGCCAATTTAGATTCATTAATGCACAAATATTTATTGATCCCCTACCACGTGCTAAACACTGTGCTAGGTGAGCAAAACAGACATAGTCCCCACCCTCACCCAACCAACAGTCTATTTTAAGAGATGATGATTAATTAAAATAAAGTGTGCTGTGCTCTATTAAGAAGTACAATGCTATGGGAGTACATAGCAGGAAGAGTTGGAAGTGTATCAAAGGTTTTCTGTAAAAAATGTCATTTAGATGATTTTTGGATAAAAGTTTCAGATATAATCCTTCCAAGTACATTTTGAATGGAAAACATCTTTTGCAGATAGAGCCTAAAGGTCTTTTAAAAACCAAAGAGGATAAAGATATAATGGCAGAATGAAAGACAGTGTACTTTGGATTTTGAAACAAGCTCCTTTCCTCCAAATACTGAAACAGCTAAAAACACAGCTGACCTGGGCTAGAATTATAAAAAGATATGCAGAGCGCTTTGTTGAGGGGAAGGTGAAGATGACAAGAACCCAGCTTACAGTTCTCTCCTTTCTCTGGTTAATCCATTTACCTCACTGCTGGGCATATGAGACTTCCTCTCTCTCCTCATATATGACAAGAAGATTGACTGGAGCCATCACCTCCTCTTTTTCTCATGTTTTTGAGGTGTGACTTGCATCTAGCTGCCACTGAATACACATAATGTTTTCTGTATTTTATGTGTGTATGCACACACATACTAGCTACCATCCTACACGATATCTCTCTCATTGCACTTGTGTATACACACACACACACACACACGCACAGAGTATCGCTCTCCCTGCTGCTCCTAAATAAGTGAGTAAATTAAGACTGGAAAAACCATCCTGGAGTGGCTGACCCCTTCTCCAGGCCATCACTTGGTGCCTGCCACTCCAAACAAGTGGCTAACTGGAGGCTATTTTATGATAGCAACTGGACAAACAAACTTGGAGACAGACTTCTATTTAGACAAGAGTAGTGTTTTCCAAAGCTTGTTCTACATGGCTCAGGCAGCAGGAGCCTTTGACGTAAAAACAAAACAAAACAAAACAAAACAAAAACACAACAACAACAACAAAAGCCCTGCTGGCTCTGGGGACAGGAGATGGCCCTTGGGCTTTAGAAATGAGAAAGGACTAAAAAAATAGCATGAGGGAAAATCAGATTTTGTCAGAAATTTTCAGGTGTTTTTGTTTTTAAATCAGAAAAGATAGCAAGAAAAAGAGAAAGAAGGGAGTCACTTGGGTTTCTTTGTACAGAGTTTTATAAATAGGAAAGACAGATAGAATGAAATTCTGCTTGCCAGATAGCCTTTCATAATTGATACATGCTAAATAATTTAAGACCATCAGGTGGGGCAATTTACTTACTTCCTATTTTCTACTGTTGTCTGCTGTTCCACATTATAGTTAGAATCTAGTAAGTGTCAAGGGTAAATATCTTTGCTACCTGGTCTTCCATGTCCATCTCATTGAACCCTGCTCTAGCTCAACGTTTCAAGCTGATTTGTAACAAAGGGTAACCTGATTTTTTTTCTGCATAGAGCTGAGTTTTTACCTGCCACTACCCTGAACAGCAGCCCGTCCCCTTCACTTCCCTTCTCCAGGAGTGCCAGGTACAGCAGCCACTCTCAGGTGGTGTGGAGTCTCTGAGTTCCCATGCCCAGCTGCCACTCCAGAGGTAGATAAATCCTGGAGGAACAAATGGTACCTCTGCCTCTGTCTATACTGAGACAACCTGGGGCAGAGAGCACATGACTCCTGCCACATTTGCTGTTGAAGGCAAATTTGGGGAAGAATTTTTTTCTATGTTATTATGGTAACATATATAACATAAAATTTGCCATTTTAACCATTTTTAAGCATTCATTTGAGTGACATTAATTCCATTTACAGTGTTGAGCTACTATCATCAAGCTTTCTAATCATACCAAAGAGAAACTTTGTGCTCACCAAGCAATAACTTTCCATTCTGCCTCTCCCTAGCCCCTGGTAACCTTTAATCTTTCTTCTGTATATATGAATTTGCTAATTCTAGATATTTCATACAAGTGGAATCATACAATATCTGTCCTTTTGTGCCTGATTTATTTTTCACTTAACATAATGTTTTCAAGATTATTCCATATCGTAGCATGTATCAGAACTTCATTCCCTTTTATAGCTGAATAATATTCCACTGAATGCATATAGTATATTTTACTTATTCATTCATCTGTTGATGGACACTTGGGTATTTTGAGTACTGCTGCTATGAGCGTTAGTGTACAAGTGTCTATGTCCATGTTTTCAATGATTTTGGGTATATAGGGTGGAATCGCTGGGTCATATGATAATTCTATGTTTAACTCTTTGAAAAAGCGGCAAACTATTTTCCGCAGTGGCTACACCATTTTACATACTTCCCAGCGATACATGTATGAGGGTTCCAATTTCTCTACATCTTCTCCAACACTTTTGCTTGTGTTTTTTGTTTGTTTTTAATAATGGCCATCCTAATGAGTGTTAAATGGTATCTCATTGTTGGGGAAGAAGTTTTGAAAGTTAAAAAAGTGAACTCATTACCATGTTGCATATTTTTGTTGGCATTTGTTTGGGTTGGAGAAATAAGGAAAGAGAGAGGGGTAATAACAGAAGGAAGGGTTGGACTTGCTAAATTCAAAGTTTACTAGGAGTCAAATAGTTGGGAATGGATAGTTGAAAGAAGGAAAAATTTGTCAAGAATGTTCCATAGCAAAATTTCCTGCTCTGCCAAAATGATAGTGTTTTTACTCAATAAATTGAATTCTGGATATTTATTCTGTAGAAGAGAAAGGAAATATTTTTAGAAGCTATTAAAGACATGCAACAAAAATGTTAACCTTGGTCACCTGAATGAGTGAGAAGAGAGGCAAGAGATTATCAACTCCTTTTATTATATGCTCTCATATTGTTTGCCATGTGTTACTTTTATAAATTAAAAAATATACTTAAAAATGAAAAGACTAATGGTGATACCTAAAATACTTTTCAGGTTGCAGAAGAAGACAAAGAAGAGAGTGAGGAGGAGCTTATCTTTACTGAAAGTAACAGTGAGGTTTCTGAGGAGGTATACACTGAAGAGGAGGAGGAGCAGGAGGAATCTCAGGAGGAAGAAGAGGAAGAGGAAGAAGAAGACAGTGATGAAGAGGAAAGAAAGAGTGAACATGAAAAAGATATTAATGGAACTGTAAATTATGATGGCGTTAGTTCTGACAATGCTAAGCCAAAGACATTTAAAAGTCAAATAGAAAACATAAATTTGACCAATGACCACAGCAGAAGAAACACAGAGTCACCTGCTGCCATTCACCCTTGTGGAAATCCTACGGTTATTGAGGAGGCTTTGGAAAAAATTAAGAACAATGACCCTGACACCGTAGAAGTCAATTTGAACAATATAGAAAACATCACAACCCAGACCCTTACCCGCTTTGCTGAAGCCCTCAGGAACAACACAATAGTGAAGACATTCAGTCTGGCCAACACAAGAGCTGACGACAGTGCAGCTATGGCCATTGCAGAAATGCTCAAAGTCAATGAGCACATCACCAACATAAATGTCGAGTCCAACTTTATAACGGGAAAGGGGATCCTGGCCATCATGAGAGCACTGCAGCACAACACGGTGCTCACCGAGCTGCGCTTCCACAACCAAAGGCACATCATGGGCAGCCAGGTGGAGATGGAGATAGTCAAGCTGCTGAAGGAGAACACGACGCTGCTGAGGCTGGGCTACCATTTTGAGCTCCCAGGACCAAGAATGAGCATGACAAGCATTTTGACAAGAAATATGGATAAACAGAGGCAAAAGCGGATGCAGGAACAAAAACAGCAAGAAGGATATGATGGAGGATCCAATCTCAGGACCAAAGTCTGGCAAAGAGGAACACCTGGCTCTTCACCTTATGCATCACCCAGGCACTCTCCCTGGTCATCCCCCAAACTCCCCAAGAAAGTCCAAACTGTCAGGAGCCGTGCTCCATCTCCTGCAGCCACACCTCCTCCTCCCCCCCCACCTCCTCCGCCCCAAGTGCTGCCACCACCTCCTCCTCCACCACCTCCTCCTCCCCCTCCGCTTCCAGAGAAAAAGTTAATCACCCGAAACATTGCAGAAGTCATCAAACAACAGGAGAGTGCCCAGCGGGCCTTACAAAATGGACAGAAAAAGAAAAAAGGGAAAAAGGCTAAGAAACAGCCAAACAACATCCTAAAGGAAATAAAAAATTCTCTGAGGTCAGTGCAAGAGAAGAAAATGGAAGACAGTTCCCGACCTTCTACCCCAATGAGATCAGCTCATGACAATCTCATGGAAGCAATTCGAGGAAGCAGCATAAGTCACCTAAGGCGGGTAGGTAATCTGGGGAAGGACTTTTGGGCACAGATTTAGTAATGAGTTGGCTTCCATTGCAGGGTGGGACCAAAGTTGCCTCTCAAAATACTTACTAATGGCATAAATATTTTAATAAATGAAAGCAAGCATACCAAACTTGAAACATTAGGAGAAGTCATACAAGTGAGTACATTTCCATTTGGGATTGTGCTTGGGCTACCTTCTTAGCAGCCCAGTTGTGCAAGGGCCAGGCCCATTTTAAGACACTCCAACAAATAAAAACTCCAATTTCCTTATAAGAAAAGTAGGGCTTATAATCTACATTCTGAAAAGATGCATCATTTGTCAAAAGTTTTACCATGCTGTTGCAAGTGATTTTAAAATGTAGTTTATCATATAAAATTTGAATACCATGCAGCAATAATCAATGTATTCCTGAGTCTTTCTCAGAGCTTACTGAGAGAGACATATCACTACAGAGAGTTTTCGTTTTATCATTTGTATTGTTTCATTGAAAGAAAAATCCCCTGTTTTTGTAGGTGGAAGTTCCAGAAGCTCTGCGATAAAATCACAATCTTTAGAAGAGGATGCAGAATTGTTCGGCAGTATTGATAAAATGCATTGCGAGATGTTTTTTCTAAAATACCTTCTTCATTTTGAAATGCTCTTTGACTTTAAAAGTAGCCTCACCCATTAATTTCAAAGAGAATTTTAAGAAGCAGTCAGCATGCTTGTTCTGTAAATATGAAAATAAACTTTTTTATGTCATGAGATTTGTATTGGCAAGAAGCAGTTTATTTAAAGATGCTCTTCTCTCTGGATGTGTTGGTTCCTCTGAGCTGTAATGAGTTGAAAATGAAATGTGCTATTATTTTTGTAATCCCAATAAATTTGGATTGAAGTTTTTTTTTCCTTTTTTAAAAAACAAAACTAATATTTTCTGTGAATCAATATTCACATCCGTCAGGTATGTATGTAACATTGCTGCATATTAAAAATTTTACAGTCTCACTCAAAAAGGGCTTGGATCCTTAACATTTGCTTTGCTTTGTTTCCTCATGTCCGAAAAAAGAAATCTGATCAGATCTCTTTTTAAAGGACTGGAATCAAGAGCTTTCTTTAAAGCCTCTTTTGTTAGTAATAGAAAGGTCAGGAAAAGACTGAACGTAGCCATTGTCTTCCCGGACACAGTGATGTTAGACCCAGGATGGCAGATGACACCCCCAAATTCCCACAAGTGTGATAGGTACTCAGAGTTCAATTCAATAAGTTATCAAGATCAACTATTTCTGGAAGGAGAAAAAATTAAGTTAGAAAGTTTCATTGTGAAGAGGGAAGTTTAGGAAAATGTCTGGCAGGGAAACCTCTGAATTTGGAGCTTCTGCCCAACTCTCTTTTTGAACTCTCCTAGGGCAAGCCTCAGTTCAGTAGCCTCAGCCTTGTGTGTGTGCTGCACAGCAGTGATGATGTTGACGTCCATGATGCACACTTGTGGACATGCCCACCTGCATTTTCAATAGCAGCTAACATCCCACCCTCCTCTCTCTTTCCCACTCAAGAAAGAAGGTCTGAATTCAAATAAGAGAGACACATCAGAGAGTACCCTCACTCCACTTTAATAATACTCTACTAAGGTAGGAAAGCTATACATGTCCTCTAAAGTCCTTTGTGTTAACTATGATTAGTAATGCATCCTTTGTGTCCTACCCATTGTAACAGTGGTCTTGGAAATCTCTTTTGGATCATTTATTCAATAATTGTTTGCTTTTATGCACACAATTTTGGATTATCTCCAATCAAGAGGATTGTGTTTCACTAGAAACTTTCTCCAGCAGTACTTGGGTCTATTTTCTTTAATCTGTTCCTGTTGCTCAGCCATTCCCTTATTCAATAAGATAGCTGATATAATCAGAGGGTTCCAGAAGCCCAGGAGCTAAAACAGTTCCCTGAATCCATAAAGGGAGGGACTAACATTTTCTGAACTCATCGTCTGCCAGGCACTTTATCTAAATTGTCTCATGTAATTTTCACAACATTAACACGTGCCATCCCCATCTATAGATGAGTAAACTGAGGCACAGAGAGATTAGGGTTGCATGTGAAATTGCATCTCTGATTGCAAAGTCCATATTCAGTCCACGTCACTGCACTTCTATACCTCTATCCAGACTTGAACCTTCCAAAGGCTCTCCATTCTTAGAACTACCATAAACATTTCACAGTTTCCCTTAATAGTGACTTCATTATTTTCAGCTCTTTCCATTAGTGTTCACAATCGTGGTCATTATTATTGTTCAAACAAAGAAAAGCAAAAATTTAAGTTTTGAAAAGGCTTTTTAAAGTGGTAGGACATAGGAATTTGTGCATGCGTGAGACTCAGTGTGTATGTGTGTATGTGAATTTAGAACAGAAAGCCAAGATAGACCCTTCTTTCCCCTGGCCTTTGTGTGCACTGAGCATAGGGATCTTCTAAATAGGAGCAAGAGAGGTGGGAAATGAGCAACTTCCATAACCATCATGGTGTGAGAGAGGGGGTAATGTTGCTGATAAACCGGGTGATTGGTGAAACCATGCAGGAATCCCAGAAGGGGATGTGCAGCAAGAAGTCCTTTCAAGTGAGAAGGCAAAGAGTAGCACCTGTGTTGCCAGGAGCTGGCAGAGCTGGGGAGACTGGCCAGTCCTTCTCACTGGATGTGAGTGATTGGGACACAAATATTGCCTCCTTTGCTTTTTTCTTTTCTTTTCTTTTTTTTTTTTAGGTACTGGGACTGGAGACCAAACCTGGGACATTGTATGTAGGAGGCCAGCAATCAACCACTGAGCCACATTTGCTCTCGAGTTGGCTCCCTCGTCTGTTTGCTCGTTGTTTGCTCATTTGTTTGCTTGTTGTTTGTTTTTTGTTTTTCTTTAGGAGGGACCGGGAACCGAACCCAGGACCTCCCATGTGGGAGGCAGGCATTCAACTGCTAGAGCCACATCCACTCCCTCCTTTGCATTTTAAAAGGCTATCTTGCTAGGATTCTTTGGGCCTCAGGAGAGAGCACTGTGGAGTTATAATGGTAACTTTTTTTTATTCCCACCTACCCCCTAAGATGGCTCCCTTTTCTGTCTGTTCATTGTTTGAGCTCGCTGTCTACTTGTCGTCCTCAGGAGGCACCAGGAACCAAACCCGGGACCTCCCATGTGGGAGGCAGGTGCCCAACTGCTTGAGCCACATCTGTTTCCCATATTTATCATAAGGAAAAACATTTCTTTGTGGCTAGAACATGTTATGTTAGGATATTTACTGTGAACATGCAAGGTATTTTCACTATCATTATTTAGTTTGGCACAGGGTTCTTAGTTCATCTTCCCTGCAAACTCATCGAGCTGGTATGAGCTCAGCTCTCAGATCACTGGGAATGAGGGGTCTAAGACCAGATGATGTGTTTAGGCTATGATTTATGTGTGCACATTAATCTCCTAAAGTACACCTCATCCTGATTTGAAGTGGAGCCTGAATACTGAGTTTCACTCTGCTTCACCAGCCCTGCTGGCACAAGGTATTTAATAACTCAGTGTCAGCAGGATCTTGATTTAATACCTGCCCTGAGATAGTTGCTAGAAGTGAGTGAAAGGCAGAGATAATAACAGGATGAAGTGCTTAAATTGAGATGCACTAAAGACTGGGGTAAATCAATATGTTCTTGAAAAGATCTCATAATTATTTCTTTTCATGACGAAGTTAAAACTGTCTCTTCTGTGTTTCTCTGAGGCTCTGAAGGTTGAGTTTTATTTTCATCATTCACAAAATAGCATGACATAAAATAATTGACCTAAGAACCATAAAACTCTACCAACCGTCACACACTTTAATGGCTTCTATAAATATTTTCTGAGTGCATACCATGTTCCAGTCTCTTTTAGAAACTCAGGATACATAGTGAACACATGAGATAAAATCCCTGTCCTTGAGTAACTTACATTCTAGTAGAGGAATCTTACACCATTCCTTCATGCACCCATGTATTTATTTATCTTTTGTATGAGGTAATGTGCTGGATACCTGGGAGACCAAGTGAAATAGGAAAATATCCTCTACCTCAAAGCCATGGGAAATCCAAGGAAACCAATCTTTCCAGAATGTGTGGTAAAAGCTGAGTTAGGAGGCAGGTATAGTCCTATGTGGGCTCTGAGAAACCTGATCATCTAAAGCTAGGGTTGGCAAACTTTTCTGTAAAGAGCCAGAGAGTAAATACTTTAGACTTTGTGGGGCATATGGTATCTGTTACAACAACTCAACTCTGTCATTGTGGGAGAAAATAGCCATAGGCTATGTGTAAATGAATGAGCATGTCTGTGTTCCAATAAACTATATTTATGGACACTAAAATTTAAATTTTATATAATTTTCATGTGTCACAAAATCTTTTTTTGATTTTTCCCTACCTATTTAGAAATGTAAAAAAACATTCTTAGTATGCACACTGTGCAAAAATAGGTATTGGGTGGATTTGGACTGTGGGACATAGTATACTGGAAAGACTTGATCTAAAACAGACTAAGGGGTTCAAGGAAAGAAGCTCAGAGAAGGTGAAACTTGATTTGGAATTTTAAAGAAAAGAGGAGTTGCCAAAAAGAGTTGAATGATGGGGGTGGGGAATGGGGAAGGCTATTTCAGTTTGAGGAAAAAGAGTAGCATAGAAAATAACTAAAAATAATAGGGTTTAATGTAATTAAGTAAAAACAATGCTTTGATAAAAGGTTAATATTTCAGCCATTTTTTGTATTGGTAATTTTCACATATTAAGAATAGAATTCATATAGTTTCCTTTATAATACATGATCTTTAAGAAAAATCAGAACATACAGATAAGCAAAAGAACATAAGGAATCCCTATAAGCCCACTCACATAAACAACTACTGATAACTCTTTATTGTATGACCTTTTAAATTCTTCTTAATACATATTGTATGCATATATAATTATTTCTTATACAAAAAGGGGGAAATAGTCCACCTTATTCAAGATGGTAGAGTGAGAAGCTTCATGGCTCCATGCCCCAATAGAAGCTTTGAATAACTGGCAAGCACTGGCAGAAATATCTTTTTCAAAGTCCCAGAAAAGAGTTAAAGGACTGCAGTAACAGGGTAAGTGCTTAATCAAGAAAAAGGCTACTTAAAGTGGTAGAATATCCTGGTAACCTGTCTGGTCACTTCCCTACCCCTCACTGGCTCTGCTCAGAGCCATCCCATGATCCCAATGTGGACCCCTGGTATTGGTTCTGGAGGGAGTAGAGTAACACTTGTACACATACTGGGAGCATGGATGTCTGGCCCAATCTGTCTGGTCATGGACTAAAGGACTTGCTGTCTTAGACTTGCCCTGTGAGTAGAATGTGGATCACAGAGCTCTCCTACAGAACACTATAGGAATACAGTCAAGTAGCTACCTGGGGCAAGAGATTGATGGTATAAGATATGAAGTGCAGAACCCAGGGTTGTGAGGAAACTTTCCTAAGGAAAGTGGGACAGTAGGAACCATTAAAAATGGAAAATTTCTAGGGCCAAACACATATGCTGAAGACAAGATGCATGCACAGAAAGGAACAGGGAGGCTCCTATACTTTGGCCTGGAGCTATGCGTCAAACTCATTTTATGGATAACTCCTGAGGTAGAGTACTCACAGAGGTCAATCTTCAAAGACTGGGAAAGATGCTTTCTTTTCTTCCTTATTTCATTATTTTTATTGTTGTTAGCTCCTGGCATTCAAGGAAATCTCTGTCATAACATTTGCTGCATAAAAGCCTAAGGAACAGAAGCCTCGGAGTCTAAATTCCAGCAATAACACATTAAAATACCAAAATGTCCAAGTTTCAACAAAAGATTGCAAAACATGCAAGGAAACAGAAAATGATGGCCTAGGTAAAGAGAGAGATCAAAGCTTTAGCAACCATCAATGAGGAGGATCAGTCCTGGGCCATTCCAGCAAAGACTTTTTGAAAAAAAAAAAAGGTCCAAAATATGCTCAAAGAGCTAAAGAAAAGTATGGACAAAAACTAAAGCAAATCAGGAAAATGATAGATGAACAAAAAGAAAATATCAATAAAGATATAGAAATTATAAAAAGAAACAAAATAGAATTGAAGACCACAGTAACAGAAATAAAAAATTTCCTAGAGGGGTTCAATAGCAGATTGGAGCTGGCAGAGGAGTTAATCAGTGAATTTGAAGATAAGACAATTGAAATCATCCAGATTTAGGAAATAATGAAGGAAAATGAAGCGAGACTAAGGAACCTGTGGGACATCATCAAGCATACCAATATATTTATTGTGGGAGTCTCAGGAGAAAAAAAGAGAGAAAGGGGCAGAGAGAATATTTGAAAAAATAATGGCCAATTTCCCAAATTTAATGAAAGACATGAATATATACATCCAAGATGCTCAGTTAACTCCAAACAGTATAAACCCAAATGGAGCCACATTGTGTCATGTAATAAACAAACTGCTGAATGCCAAAGATAAAGAGAGAATCCTGAAAGCGGTGAGATAGAAGCAACATTTCACATGAAAGGGAGCTTCAACATGGAGACAAGAAGGCAGTGGAAGACATATTTAAAGTGCTGAAAGAAAAAAAGTTCCTAAGCAAGAATTCTATACCTGACAAAACCATCTTTCAAAAATAAGGGAGAGATTAAGACACTCCCAGATAAACAGAAGCTGAGGGACTTCATCACCACTAGATTTGCCCTACAAGAAATACTAAGGAACCAGCTGTGGCTCAATTGGTAGAGCCTTGGTTTACCACATGGGAGGCCCCGGGTTTGGTTCCCAGGGCTGCCTCGAGAGGGCAGGCCACCTCGAGAAGGTAAGCCGCTGCGGGCAAGGCAAGTCGTCGCGAGCAAAGGCAAGCCCCCGCGAGCAGGCAAGCCGCTGCGCGGTGAGCTGACTCGGTGGGATGCCGCAGCAGGGGGAGACAAGCAGACACAGAAGAACACAAAAGCAAAAATGAACACAGCAAGAACAAGCAGCAAGGGGGGGATATAAATAAATAAATAAAATAAATAAATCTTTTAAAAAAAATTCCAAAGGCATTTAAAAAAAGAACTTGACTAAGTGACTCCATAACTCATCTGAAAGAATAATCAGATAAAGATAGCCAAAATATTTTAAAATTGCAATATCATTTAAAAATGTATTATAAAGCTATAACAAATACATCAATGTACTACCAGCAAGATAATAGGTATGACAATATGTAGTATATGATATATGATATTTCATACTAGTGGAGAAATAAAAGAATATTCAGGACATGGTCCTGGAACACATGGTTAATTATTGGGGGTAGGTGTAAGGAGTTAACATCCTATTTCATTCCATTTGACCAAAAAAATTCTATTTGATTAGAGGAAGATAATAATTATTTTCAAGAAATATTTATGAGTACCAACTTTGTGCCAGTCACTGGGCTAGATAATAGAAATATGGTGGTGAACAATACAATGCACTTCCTGCCCTCAAAGATTTTCCTGTGTAGTGGTAGAGAATGACATTAGGAAAGGCATCACAAATAAGTAACTAATTTCAATTGTGACAAGTGTTATGAAGGAAAAGTGTAAGGCGCTAAGGCTGTTCAAGTGTTAAATATAAAATAAGCAGAATAAAATGATCTTGAGGTGAAGAAACAATAGTAAGTGAGATTCATCAGAGGATTCTTAGCAGAAAGAAAGGAAATGGAAGTAGAACTGAAAAAGCTGAATACCAAGTGCCATTAAAGGGAAGCATCAACAAGAAATAACCTCTGAAACGGAGGCACGAGGTGGAGAGTGAGGCAAGGAGCAGAAAATAGGGAGCTTAGTTGAAAGAACAGAAAAAAAAAAAAAAGGAAGAAGAGGAAATTATTGAAGAACTAATATAAGATTGTATCCCAAAGCCAAATTATATCAAAATAGATAAACATAATGTGGTATATACATACAATGGATATTATTCAGCCATAAAAGGGAATGAAGGTCAGATAGATGTGAGAACCTGGATTAACATCCAAAACATTAAGCTAATTGAAATAAGTCAGACACAAGGGGAAAATATTATATGATTCCACTTATATGAGGTACCTAGAATAGGTAAATACATAGAGACACAAAGTAGAATAGAGGTTACCAGGAGAGAGGGGGAAGGGAATTATGGCTTAATGGGTATAGTTTCTTTTCAGGGTGAAGAAAAAGTTCTAGAAATGGTGGTGATGGTTACACAGTATTGTGAATGCACTTAATGGCTCTGAATCATACACTTAAAAATGGTTAAAATGGTAAATTTTAAGTTATGTCTCTTTTGCCACAATAAAAAAAAAGGGGGGGAGGGAAGAGGGAAGCTCCAAAAATCTAAATGATATGATTTTCTAGATCAAGAAGATCCTCACCAAGAACATAGTACAACTGAATGAACAAAGGCTTATCACACCAAGGCTTATCACTGTGGAATTTTAGAACACTAGGGATAAAGAGATTATAAGAAACTTCCAGTTCAAATATAAAGGGCTAACAATCAATATGGCATCAGACTACTCAAGATCAGTGAGAAGACAAAGGAGCAAACCCACCACATTCTGAGTGAAAATAATTTCTAATTCTAATTCTATACCCTGTCAAACCTTCAATCGAGTTATCAGTATGGAACAAAGGTAGTTTCAGATATGCAAAGTCCAAACAAATTTACATCCCAGGTGTCCTTTCCTAGCACCTACTGAAGGATTTTATTTTTTATTTTTTTAAAGATTTATTTATTTATCCCCGCCCCCCTTGTTGTTTGCACTCACTGTCTGCTCTCTGTGTCCATTTGCTGTGTGCTCTATGTCTGCTCGTCTTCTCTTTAGGAGGCACTGAGAACTGAACCTGGGATCCTCCATGTGGGAGAGAGGTGCTCAATCTCTTGAACCACCTCAGCTCCCTGCTTTGTCGTGTCTCTCATTGTCTCTCCTCTTTGTCTCCTTGTTGGGTCATCTTTTTTTCCCCACTTTTTTTTATTTTTTAAAAGATACTTTCATTACATAAATGTTACAACATCTTTCATCAGTGTGGTACACTCACTGCAACTGATAAACACATTTTGGAACATTGCCACTAAACTTGGATTATAGTTTACATTGTAGTTTACACTCTCTCCCATTCGACTCTGTAGGTTATGGCCAGATATATAATGGCCTGTATCTGTCATTGTAATGTCATTCAGGATGATTTCCAAGTCCCGAAAATGCCCCCCTATTACACCTGTTTTTCCTTCTCCCTAACCCCAGAACATCCATGGGCCATTGCCTCCACAACAATGGTATTTCTTCCATTGCTAGAATCACAAGTAGTCTATAGTAGAATACTAGTAAGTTTATTTTAATCCATTGTTCGTTTCCCAATCCTGAGGACTCTGGGATGGTGATGCTCATTCCACCTTAATTGAGGGGGGCTTCGATCCCCATACATCTGATAGATGGGACTCTCTGGCTTGCAGTTGTAGGCACTCTCGGTTCCTTGATATGTTGTTTGTCCATCATCTCCTCCCTGTTAGTTGTCCTGGGTGAGTCCATTGAAGTGGAGAGTAGGTGTTGCAATTCCATTGAGATTCAGGGCTCAGCTAGCACATGGACAGCCCAAATATTTAAGTCTCTTAGATGTACATCTACCAACTCTAGTACTAATTAGAGATTCGAACAGAAAGACAGAAGAGTCATGCATAGAGAAACCACTGCTGAGTCTAACTCAGTCACACTGGGGAGCATAAATACCAGATTAGGGCCCACTGGCAAAAGGCCAAATTCCTGAGCTGTCTGCCCTGATGATAGTGTCTGGATGGCTCCATATCCCTGAGGAGCTTCACTACTTGGGGTCACATCTACTTT
>PVKH010002151.1:0-27972 GCA_004027955.1 Chaetophractus vellerosus
AAAAATAAAAACAAAACAAACAGAACAAAAAAAACAGAAAAACAAACCAAAAAAAACCCACAAAAAAACAGAAATGAACACTGCAAGAACAAGCACTAGAAGGGATTTGTTGGAGTCCTGATATAGACTTATGATATATGCAATGCAAGAAATTGCAAAATTATGTGAAGCCAGGGTCACTGGACACTTTGGGAACAGGGTCAGGGAAGAGCAATTGTAATGCTGGTTTTTATTTTCTTATTTTTTTTTAATTTTTAAAATTTTATTTTTATTTTAATTTAATTTTATATTTTTTGGGGGGGACCTGGGAATTGTCATGGATGATGCTGCAATGGAGGATGTAGGCCAGTTTGTATGATCATGTATCATTAAGAATTGTATGGGAGAGGGGGTCGTCTATGGCCTGAACTGTGATCTATGCCTGATGGCAAAGCCCCAAAATGTGTATATCTATCAGAGGTGTTATACCACACTGAGCGATGTGCATGTGGGGGGTTGTGGGAGGGGTGGGGGGTGGCATATGGGTCCTCCTGGAATCTCTGTGTAACATTTATGTAATCAGTGTATCCTAAAAATATGTATAGATATATAAAAAATAAATAAAAATTTTAAATTAAAAAAAAAGATAAAAGACAACCCATTAAAAAAAGAAAAAAAAAGAAATAATGAATGAGAGCAGACTGGATGTGGCTCAATTGGTTGAGTGCCTGCCTCCCACATGGGAGATCCTGGGTTCAGTCCTAGTTACTTGCAAAAAACCAAAAAGGAACATCAGCTTCTTGCCTTCTGTGCCCTGCTCTCACCATGTCCCCCTGCATGGATCAACATGCAATAAAACCTGGGCATTTATAATCTATAATGGGATATTGTAGTCTATAAGTCAGCCCAACTTATCACTCTACAACCCCTTACTCTCAATGGGGACCCATGGTCTGTTATTTTCTCCCATCCCTTCCCTCCCTAACTTAAAATATATCTAGCCTAACTAAAAAAGAAACAAGCAAAGAAACAATAGAACAACTCAGGGTAGACAATGTGGATCACTGGTTGGCACTGGCTTCACACATACAATGTCCTCAGTTCAATCGCCAGCCACAAGACCTGAAAAAAATAATCAAAGAGAAATAAAGACTTGATCAATCAAATAAAAATGGAAGGTATTTGCCTCCATTAGGTCTACTTTGGATGTCTTAAAAGAAGTTTTTCAGGTAAGGATAATAATATAGCTATCTTAGTTAGCTATTAATTGCCAATGCAAAACACTAGAAATTGGTTGGCTTATTTATTTATTATTTATTACATATCCCCCCCTTTCTGCTTGCTCTTGCTGTGTATCCATTCTTCTGTGTCTTTCTATGCCTGCTTCTTGTCTCCCCCCGTCTTTGTGGCAATGTGCTGAGTCGGCCCTCCGCAGCAGCAGTTCACTCCGTTCGAGGGTGGCTCCATTCCGTTTTCATTGACGGCTCCACTCCATGTTTTGCGGGCAGCAGTCCTCCATGTTTTTGCAGGCTGCCAGCTTCCACTTTGCAGGCAGCAGCTCCGCTTTTCATGGTTGACTTTGCCATGCCTGTGGGGGCTCCACCCTGCCCGTGGTGGCTTTTTGCCTTGCCCACAGCAGCTCCACCCTGCCCATGGTGGCTTGCCTTTCTCAAGGCCATCTGCCCACTCAGAGAGGTCCCCGGGAACCAAACCCAGGGCCTCCCATGTGGTACCCCAGCATGCTCTTATCCACTGAGCTATCTAGCTGGCCCTAGGTTGGCTTTTATTAAGGGAATTTATTAAGTTAAAATCTTACAGTTTTGATGCTCTGAAAATGTCTAAATCAAGGCATTATCAGAATACTGTCTCATGAAAGATCAGCTGCTGGTCATACTGAACTATTGGGTGGAGAGGCCCAATAGGAGCCAATTTCTTCCTTGCTGTCCAGGATCCCTTTCTCCCTGTATTCAGTTATGGATGATCATGCACATGGCAGCATATAAGGGGAGCACTGCCTGTCTCTGGTGCACAGTCTGCATGATCAGGTGTATGGATTATCTCTCCCTTTTCCTCTAGGCCTTGTCTCTTTCAGCCTCATGAGGGCTTCTGTCTCAGCCTGGCCTCTCTGTATGTCTCTGTTTCAGCCTTTCATTCATGAAGAACTCCAAGAAGAGAGTAAAACTCCACCATGAGACACTCCTTACAGAAGAAATCCAATCAAATGCCACTACTGAATCCAATACAATCCAAGAGACCTCACACAGGCAGGAATGGAACAATTTAAGAAAATAATTTTCTGGGGACCACAAAAAACTCAAACCAACACAACAGGTGTGAAACCTGGATCTATATGAAGAAAGGAAAAGCATTCCTGTTGGAATAAATTGAATCAAAAGTGGCATTATATATTGCTAAAGGGCTCAATTCTCCAAGAAGGCATAATTGTTTTTAATGTACATGTACCTAAAAAGAGAAAGTAAAAATACATTAGGTAAAAACTGATACTGTTGTAAGGAAAAAATAGACAAACCCAGTATTATAGCTGTAGACTGCAACACCCCTCTCTCAACAATCAAAGGATCTAGCAGATATAAAATAAATAGCAGTATATTTGAATTGAACAACACCAATAATCAAGGTGATATAATTCAGAAATAGAGAATACGAATCCAAAAAAATCAGAACACACCTTCTCAAGATCACATGGAAAACTCAGAAAGATAGACCACATCCTGGGTCATACAACACACTTCAACAAATTTTAAAAAATGGCAATCATACAAAGTATGTTCTGAGAACATAATGCTATCAAACTAGAAATCAATTACAGAAGCATAGCTTGAAAATTACTAAATATTTGGAGTTTAAACAACACAATTCTAAATAACATATGGTATAGAGAAAAATTCTCAAAAAATGGGAAATATTCTTAACTAAATGAAAATGGCATTGCCTCTCAGGTTCAGAAGCTAGAAGTCTGAACTCATGTCTCATGGAGGCCATTGTTTCTTCCAAGAAATAAAAAAGCTTACATTCTGGTGCTGGATTGTAAGTGATTCATGGGATTCTGTGGCTTTCTCACCATGTGGTGATATTATCTCCTTTCTCTTTAAGGTTCTAGCTAAATTTCTCTTTTTCCCTGTGGCTTAGTCTTTGGAAGAAATCAAGTAATCTGTATTAAGACCCACCCTCACTCAGTTGGGACATACTTTAACAAAAATAACATCCTCTGAGTGAAATAAGCCAGACACAAAATGACAAATATTCTACAGTCTCACTAATATGAACTAAATATGATGAGTAAACTCAGAGGTGAACTCTGAAGTATAGGCTACTAGGAAATAGAATATGGTTTGAGAACGGTAACAGATGATCAATGTATATAGAATTGTTATAAGGTTTATGGTATAAGTGTGGAAATGAATGGAGTTTATGGTAACACATTATAGAGAGTATGATGGGGGCCGGCTCGATAGCCCAGTGGGTAGGGTGCCGGCATACCACATGGGAGGCCCCAGGTTCGGTTCCCAGGGACCTCTCCTAGCGGGCAGACCACCTTGAGAATGGCAAGCCATCATGCGCGGGACAGAGCCACCGTGGGCAGGGCAAAAAGCTGTCATGGACAGGGCAAAAGCCGCCACGGGCAGGGCAGATCGCCCATGAATGGAGCGCATCCAGCCCCCACTGAACTGAAGCAAGAGCCAGCCATGAATAGAAGCAGAAGCCGCCCACAAGTGGGGAAAGCCGCGCCTGCGCAGTGACCAAGTCTCGGCGTGTCACCACAACGGGGGGGGGGGAAGGGGAGATATATAATAAAATAAATAAATCTTAAAAAAAATAACACTGCTGATTTATAAATGTGATTTTGTTGAAAGGGGTGATCTGTGGACATAAATGTCATTTGATAGAAAGCTAGAGAATAATCAAAGGAATACATAACATAGTGATTTTGGTGGTGGATGAAGATTGTGCACTATAGTTTAAGCATGTTTATCTTTTGCAAATTATTGAGAATACGGTGGTCTTGGTGCTGTTCATGTGTCAGTTGAGCCATGAGTCTCAGCAGAGCTGCAACACCAATACTCCAGTTCATTGGACTCACCCAGAACAACTAACAAGGAGATGGTGATGAACAACACACATCCGAAGGAACAGAGAATGTCTGTAACTGCCAGGAAGACTGAGCCATCCATCTGTCCCATGGGATCAAAGCCCCTCTCAATTTGTAGCAGAGTGGGCATCACCATTGCAAAATATTCAAGATTTAGGAATGAACAATGGAATAACAATGGTCTTTTTATTATTCAATTATAGACTTATTATTCTAGCAATGGAAGAAATTGTATTAATGACATAAAGAGAGTGGTCACCAGAAGTTCTGAGGGAAGGGAGAGAAAGGATTAGGTGTAATATGGGGGCATTTTCAGGACATTGGTTTTTTCTGCAAGACATTGAAATGATGGATACTGAGCATTATACATTTTGTCAAATACTATAAAATTGTGTGGTTCAAAGTGTAAACTATAATATAAACTTTGTCCCTGTTTACTAGCAATGCTTCATATTGTGTTCAATTGAAACAAATTTCATTAGCTTCACACTCAAAGCATGAACAGCAAAAGAAAAATGGAAAAATGGTATCTCCTCAAATTTAAAAGCTTTTTCACCTCAAATGACATTATCAAGATAACAAAAAGGCAGAGTACAGAATGGCAGAAAATATTTGGCAGCCATATATCTGTTATGAGCCTTATATTCTGCATATATAAAGAAATCCTACACTTCAAAAATAAAGACTACCAACCCAATTTAAAAATGGGCATGTGACCTGAAAAGACATTTCTTCAAGGAAGAAATTCAAATGGCTAAATAGCACATGAAGACATGCTCAATATCTCTAGCTATTATAGAAAAGAAAATTAAAACTACAATGAGATACCATCTCACATCCATTAGAATGGTGGCTTTTAAATAAACAGCAGACTATAAATGTTGGAGAGGGTGTGGATGAATGGGAGCCCTCATTCACTACTGGTGGGATTGTGGAATGGTCCATTCATAGTGGAGAATAGTTTGGTGGTTCTTCAAAAAACCAACTATTGATTTTCCATACAATCCAGGTATTCTACTACTGGGTATAAACCCAGAAGAATTGAAAGCAAAGACATGATCTGATATATGCACACCAATGTTCATAATGGCATTGTTCACTGTTGCCAAAAGTTGAAATCAAACCAGGTGCCCATCAACAGAAGAATAGATAAACAAAGTGTGGTACATACTCACAATGAAATATTACTCAGCAGTAAGAAGGAATAAAGTGCTAAGGCACGGGATAACATGGTGAATCTTGAAGACTTTATCCTATGCCAATCAAGCCAGGCATTGAAGGATGAACATTACATGACCTCACTGATATGAATTAAGGAAATTAAGCAGTGCCTGAGAACTAGGGTCTGAAAGATAGGTTTATAAGAAAGAGAGAGAAAGGAGAAAGTTGTAGGACATCACCCATAAGGATGTAATCTGTGGTGAGGTGATGGAATATTGTTGTGTGTTGAGGGGATGGGACAGGTGGGTGGTCATATAGGTGGGTTTGGTGGTGCAGGTTTGGTGGGTGGGTGGATTTGGAAGAGTAGGTTGGAATGTCCAGGATGTTCTGGGGGTGATTGGAGAGGGATCCAGTGAACACTTGGGACTTCCTGGTGTGGGTTTGGAACTGCAGATGTGGGAATGCTCTTGGGGATGGATGACAGGGAGGTGTCACTGCTTTGGATTTTTGTTTGGGTGACATTCAGGGTGGGGATCATCTGGAGTGGGATTCTGGGGAGTAAAGGAGTGTCCATCTTGTCATAATGTGTTGTATCAGTTGGTAGAGACTCACACAATATGAGGGAAGGCAATGGATTCCCTATTTTCAGGGGACCAATCTGCACAGTAATAGACAGGTCAGTGACTCTTGGGAGCAAGGTTGGCTCCCAGTGGTGTGGGATGTACCAGTGGGTCAAAACCCCTTGTTGCATGTAACTATGTGTCCTGTCATCCAAACATCCAAAGCGTTGAGCCAGGGGGTCATTGTGGCTTCTGGGTGGGGGGTGATGGAGGAAAATATTGGATCAAACAGGTGTTGTTTAGAGGTCAGTGGAAATGTTTTGCATTGACTTTCAGTGAAAAACAAAGGAAAGACTGAATATCATCAAAATTTTAAATGTGTCCAATCTAAAATTTGGAACATGCTGTGGATCAATGACAATGTTTGGTAGCTGTGTTTCAAAATCTGTATATCAGTTATAATGGTGCTGCCATTCATATAAAAAATGTTTTGGTGTGGGGTGGGGAATGGGGGAGGAGGTTGAGGATATGAGAATGTCTTTTATTCTGTGTGTCACTTTGCTGTGACCTAAAGCTTCTTTGAAAATTAAATGAAAAATGGTGGGATGCTGGGGAGTCAGAAGGGGAAAATGTGACAGAACAGACTGGACAACAGATATTGCACTGATAAAAGCAAAATGTCAAAAAAAATATTTATTTTTTATATTTTTCACATTTTTTAATAACCCAATCATTTAATTTAATTTTAGCTTTAGTTTTTTAAGTTATCTTATATTTTATCTGTTACATTCAAATATTATCATTATTTCATCTTTCTATTAATTGTATTTCTGTGTTTTATTGGGTTCTTCTTTGAAAAAGCTTTGGATCACAGTAGAATTACAAGAGGGGTGGGAGATGATCATTGGTGGGGGCTGTCAGGTTTGGGGGCCCATGGGAGGAAATTCACCTGAACAAACATAAAAGGTATATAAAATTGTTCAAATGCTCATGGGCCATGTGCACAGAGGGTGAATAATCACTCAATAAATGAGAGAATACTGAATTCCCAACCTGCAAAGCTATCCCATATTCTCCAGGAGAGTAGCAACAGCTCCCAAGTGCAGGAGAAGTGTCTGGCAAAGGAGAATGATCCATTGATGGGGTCTTGTTATTGATGAGTAGCCTTATGAGTCTTTGCTCTTGAAATTGAAACAGCCTAAAAGGTGTGCCTAAAAGTTTCCTCCTGAGAGTGTCCTTGTTGTTCAAATGCAGCCTTTCTCTAAGCCAAACTCAGCATATGAATGCATTACCTTCCTCCCAGAGTGGGACATGAGTCTGGGGGATAAGCCTCCCTGGTAATGAGGGATAACTAAGAAGTGCCAATGGGCAATTGGACTGGAAAAAGACTTGCAATAAAAGGGAAAAAGTAAAGACAAATGAATTCATAGGACTAAGATACTTCAAACTGTGTCAGGGGTCATCCAAGAATTAATGCTCATGCACATCTCAGTAGGACATCATAGGCTTCCAATGCAGATATCACCCCAAACAGAGGGTCTCCTGTGAGCTCTGGAGTTATCCAGGTCCTGTATCAAGGCAGAAAGCCCCAGAGATTGGTATCTTATCAGTGGGCACTAGTATGGAATCCTTGCTCCTGAGAGTGACAGATTCTGACCCATATATGACTTCCCTGCATATGGTCCATTTGTCTCTTCTATTCAAACCTATATGTGGTGCTGGAGATTTAGGTGTAATTTGAGCAATTAGAGTCTTTGGGCTGTCCAAGTGCCAGCTGGGTCCAGAAGGTCTGTGGAGCTGCAACTCCTACTCTACAACTCAATGGACTCACCAAGGACACATAGTGGAGTGATGATGATGGACAACTGCTATCCCAAGGAATGGAGAGAGTCTACAGTTGTGGGCAGGATAATCCCATCCATCTTATCCATGGGATATAAGGTCATTCTCACTTTGAAGTGGAGTGAACATAATCATCTCAGACACCACAGTACTGGGGGAAGATCTATGGAATAGAGTGGACTTACTGGTATTCTGTTATAGATTTATTGTGATTCATACAATGGGAGAAATTACAACATTAATGTGGAGCCAGTGGCCACTGGATGCTTTGGGGGCAGGGAGAGGGAAAAGCAGGTGTAATACAGGGGCTTTTTCAGAACTTGGGAATTATCCTGAGTAACATTGCATTGACAGATATAGGCCATTTTTGTCATATAACATGCAGAACTGTGGGGGAGAAAGTTGTCTACAATGTGAACTATGGTCCATGTGTAGTAGCAAAGCCAAAAAATGTGTATACCTATTGCAGTTGATATGCCACACTAATGAAGGATGTTTATGTGGGAGGTTTTTGGAGTTGTGGGGAGGTGGGTATCCCTATAATTTTTGTGGGTCATTTATGTAATCTATGTATCTTTAAAGAAAACTGTATGTTCCCAAATGTAAAAAAAAAAAAAAAGACATAGGAAGACATGGCCTATTCCAATCAACAAACTAAAAACCAGAAGGAGATGCAGAGCATGGAACAACTAATCAGATCTGTCCAAACAAACATCATGAATCAACTTAATGATATGAAGAAAGAGATTAAATATATTAAGAATAAATTGGAAGAAACTACTGAAGAAATTGTATACATACATAAAACAATTATGGATATGATGATGATGAATGACACAATCTAAGAAATCAAAAATACACTGTAGGCACTTAACAAAACAAAATGTAAAAAAATTTAAATATTTTTCATAGTTATTTAATATCCCAATCTTTAAATTTTATTTTATTTTAAGTTTTCCAAAATTTGAATATATCATCTTTCTAATGTTTAAAGTTATCATTATTGTTTCAATTTACTTCTTAATTGTATTTAGCTATTTTAATGGCCTCAATTTTGAAGAAGCTTTGGTACACAGAAGGGTTACAACTGAGCCAGGGGAAGGTCATTGGGGTGGCATGTCAATGATGGAAGATACATGGGAGGCAGATCACCTGGACATACATATAAGGAATATAAAAATGTTCAAATGTTCACATGGCACAGTAGGTGGAGACTCACACAATAACTGAGAGAACATTGAATTCCCATCCTGGAGTTATCTGTCACATTTTCTAATGGAGCAGCATCTGTCTGATAAGTCCAGTGACAATGACTGCTGAAGGAGGATGATCTGCTTATGGACCCTTGATATTGAGGGCTATGCTTATTAGCATCTGATATTGAAATTGAACCAGGCTATTATTGTATTGTGCCTAATAGTACCACCTGATACCCTCCTTTTTGCTCAAATGTGGACTGTCCCTATGCTAAACTCAGCATATAAATGCAATTCCTTCCCCTCAGCATGGGACATGCCTCCCAGGGTTGAGCCTCCCTAGCTTCAAGGGATTACTATCAAGCACCAACTACCAATGCAACTGGAAAATGATCTCAAGTAAATGGGGAAGGTAAAGGCAAATTAGTTTATTTGGTGATGAGACATCAAAGTGAGTTGGGAGGTCATCCCTGACGTAACGCCTATTCATTTCTAAGTAGGATCTCATAGACTGCAAATGTGGATACTACCCCAAAGAGTGAGGCTCCTGAGGTCTCTGGATACACCCAGGACCTATGGTCAGGGCAGATAACTTCAGAGTTTTGTGGCTGGTCAGTGGGTCCTACTTTGGAGTTTGTACTTCTGAGAGTGATAAAATTGGATTCAATGACTCGTCTGTCCCTTATATTTAAACCTCTACTTGGTGCTGAAGTTTTTAGGTATGTGTCCAAGTGACACAAGTCTTTGGGCTGCCCATGTGCCAGCTGGGCCCAGAACCTCAGCAGAGCTGCAACACATACTCTACAACTCATTGGTCTCACCCAGGATAACTATCAAGGTGATTATGTTGGATGATGACCATCACAAAGAACAGAGAGAGTCTGCCACTGCAAGCAAGATATTCCTATCCATCTTCCACATGGGATATAAGCCCCCTCTCAATTAGAGGTGGAGTGGACATCAACATCCCAGAATCCACAGAACTGGGGAAAGAACTATGTACTAGGTTGGACTTACTGGTATTTTACTATAGACATTTTGTGATTCTAGCAATTCAAGAAATTACAGCATTGATGTGGAGCCAGTGGCCACTGGAGGATCTGGGGTAGGGAGAAGTAAAATCAGTTGTAATATGGGGGTTTTTCTGAGATTTGGGAACCATCCTGAATGACATTCCAATGACAGATATAGGCAATTTTATATCATCACATAACATGCAGAACTCTGTGGGAGAGAGTGTAGACTACAATGTGAACTATGGCTCATGCCCAATAAAAAAGCCCCAGCATGCATTTATAAATTGCAATGAATGTGCCACACTAATGAAGGATGATTATGTGGGAGAATGTGGGAGGAGTGGGGAGAAGAGCATATGGCAATCCCTATCATTTTTGTGCCACATTTATGTAATCTAAGTGCTTTTAAATTAAAAAATATATTACTAAAAATTATGTGAAATAAAGATATTCCTAGATTTTTTAATGAAATGAATACACTGGGAGAACACACTGAAGAAATTATAAACATAAGTAGATAACAGATATAATGGTGATGAATGGCATAATTCAAGAAATCAAAAATACATTGGAAGCACAAAGCAGCAAATTTTAACAGGCAGAAGAAAGAATCAGTGATGTTGGAGACAGTACATCTGAAATCAATCAGATAGTAGAACAAATAGATAAAAAGATGCAAAAAATCCAGCAGGGAATTAAAGATTTGAATGATAACATGAAGTGCACAAACTTACATATTATAGGCATCCCATAGGCAAAAGGGAAGGAAAAGTGAACAGAAGGAATGTTGGAGGAAATGATGGCCATAAAGTTCCCAACACTATTTTGGGAAATGGATGTACATGTCCAAGAAGTGCAAAGGACACCAAACATTAAAAACCTTAACCGGCTTACTCCAAGTCATATACTTGTCAAAATGTCCAATAATCAAGACAGAGAGTATAATGAAAGCAGCAAGAGAAAAGAGTTTCATTATACATAAGTGAACCTTGTTAAAATTAATTCTGATTTCTCATTTGTAACCATGCATGTAAGAACTTGGTAGTAAGACATAGTTAAGGTGCTAAAAGGAAAATACTTACAGCCAAGAATTCTCTATCCAGCAAAGCTGGCATTCATAAGTGAGGGAGAGTTCAAAATATTTAAAGGTAAGAATTTAAGAGAGTATGTGAATAAGAAGCCTGCCCTTCTAGAAATACTAAAGAGAGTTCTGCCAGTCTAAAGGAACAAACAGGAGAGGGAGAGTTGGAGGAGATTGTAAGAAAAAATAAAAAAGATAAAAAGAGAAATATAAATAACATATAGTAGATACAAACCCAAAGAATATAAGGGTAATGCTAGTAATACCTTGACAGTAATAACATTGAATGTTAATGGATTAAACTCACCCATTGAGAGACACAGATTGGCAGAATGGATAAGGAAATATGAGCCACTTATATGCTGTCTACAAGAAACCCACCTTAGACTTACGGATGCAAGGGGACTGAAAGCAAATGGTTGGAAAACAATTTTACAAGCAAACAATAACCAAAAAAGGGCAGGAGTAGCTATACTAAATATCTGACAAAGTCAAAGTTGAATGCAAAACTATTGTAAGAGACAAAGAAGGCATTATATTATAATAAAAGGAGTAATCTATCAAGAAAAATGAACAATCATAAACAATTTTGCACCTAACTGGTTCACCTCAAAATACGTGAATCAAACACTGAAAAAATGAATTCAAGAACTAGATGCCTCTACAATTATAGTGGGAGACTTTAATACAGCATTGCAACCATTAGACAGAACATTTCAAAAGAGAATCAATAAAGAAAGAAAGGCTGAAAAATATATTAGAGAATTTGGACCTGATGGAAATATACAGAACATTACACTCAAATACAGTGGTATATACATTCTTTGCAAGTGCCCATGAATCATTCTCCATGAAAGACCACACGCTAGGCCACAGAACAATTCTAAATAAATTCAGAAAATTTGATATTATACAAAGTAATTTCTCTGACCACAATGGAATGGAATTAGAAATCAGGGAGGAACACAGAATGAGGCGAGGCACAAAAATATGGAAGTTAAACAACACACCCTTGGACTAACAGTGGGCCAAGGAGGAAATCTTAAAAGAAATCAGTAACTACCTTGAAACCAATGAAAATGACAACAAAACATATCAAAACCTATGAGATGCAGCAAAAGCTGTACTGAGATGGAAATTCAGGCACATAAAGGCCTTTATTAGAAAAGAACATAGAACTAAAATAAAAAAGACCTAACTGCACACCAGGAGGTATTAGAAAAAGAAAAACAAATTAACCCCAAAGGAAGTAGAAAATAGGAAATAACAAAGATTATAGAAGAACTAACCAAAATAGAAAATAAGAAAGCACAACAAAATTTAACAAAATCAAAAGTTTGTTCTTTGAGAAGATCAATAAAATTGACTAACCCTTAACTAGAAAAACAGAGAAAAAAAGAAGATGCAAATACAAAAAAATAAGAAATAAGGAAGTGTATATCACCACTGATCCTACAAAAATAGAGTATCGTAAGAGGATGCCTTAAAAATTGTATGCCAAGAAGATGGATAATTTAGAGGAAATGGGAAAATTCCTAGAAACACACAATCACCAACATTGATGAAAGGAGAAATTGATGAATTCAACAGATCAATCACAAGTAATGAGATATAAGAAGTGATCAAAACCTCCCAAACTAAGAAGACCCCAGAAACAGATAGCTTCACAGGTGAATTTTATCAATCATTCTGGAAAGAACTAACACCAATCCTGCTTAGGCTTGTCCAAAAAATAGAAGTGGAGGAACATTGCCTGACTCATTCTATGATGTCAAAATCACCCTAATACCAAAGCCAAACAAAGATGTCACAAGAGAAGAAAACTATGGAACAATATCTCTAAAGAACCTAGATGCTAAAATCCCCCCCCCCAGAAAATACTTGGAAATCACATTCAACAAAATATTATACAAATTATACACCATGATCAAATGGGTTTCATCCTGGTATGTAAACATCATTTGACATAATAAAATCAATGTAATCCAACACATAAACAAATTGAAAGAAAAAAATCACATGATCATCTCTATAGATGCAGAAAAAGCATTCCACAAAATACAGCATCTTCTCCTGATAAAAACACGGCAAAAGTTAGGAATAGAAGTAAACTTTCAGAACATGATAAAGTGTATATATGAGAAACCCAGAAATAACTTCATCTTTAATAGTGAAATCCTAAAAGATTTCATTCTAAGATTGGGAACAAAACAAGGATGCCCACGATCACTGCTCCTATTTAACATTGTGTTAGAAGAACTCAATCAAGCACTGAGGCTATAAAAAGAGTTAAAAGACATCCAAATGGAAAGGAAGAAGTAAAAATTTCACTGCTTTCAGATGACATGATCCTATATAGAGAAAGCCATGAGAAATCCACAACAAAGCTTCTAGAGCTTATATACAAGTTCAATAAAGCCACAGGTTACAAAATCAATGTGCAAAAATTAGTAGCATTTCGGTACACCAATAATGAAAAATCTGCGGAGGAAGTCAAGAAAAAGTCACCTTTACAATAACAACTAAAAGAATAAAAAAACTAAGAATAAATTGAACTAAAGATGTAAATGATTATATGCAGAAAAATGTACAACACTAGGAAAGGAAATCAAAGACTTAAAAAAATGGAGAATTTTCTCTGTTCAAGGATGGGAAATCTAAACATCATTAAGATGTCTCTCATACCCAACCTAATCTACAGATTTAATGCAATCCCAATAAAAATTATCACAGAATATTTTTTACTGAATTGGAAAAACTAACTATGTAATTTATTTGGAATGGTAAAAGTCCCCAAATAGCCAAAGACATATTGAAAAATAAAAATGAAATCAGAGGAATCACACTACCTGACTTTAAAGCATATTACAAAGCTGCAGTGGTCAAAGTTGCTGTAGTCAAAGGTGCATGGTATTGATACAAGTATAGACATACTTGAGAGTTCTGATATAGGTCTATAGATATCCTATAGAATATCAATTATCTGATATTCAACAAGGCTACCAAGCCCAATCAACTGGGAGAGAATGACATATTCACCAAGTGGTGCTTGGAGAACTGGATATCCATATCCAAAAGAATGAGAAAGGAACACAAAAATTAACTCAAGATGGATCAAAGATCTAAATATAAGAGCCAAGACCATAAGAACTTGGAATATAATATAGGGAAGCACCTACAGGATCTTGTATTAGGAAATGGTTTCATGAACTTCATAACCAAAACATGAGCAATGAAAGAAAAAAATAGACATATGGGGCATCCTCAAAATTAAAATCTTTTGCACCTCAAAGGAGTCCATCATGACAGTGAAAAGGCAGCCTACTCAGCGGGAGAAAGTATTTAGTAAACATATATCTAATAGGAACCTAATATCTAACATATAGAAAGAAACCCTATGCCTCAAAAATAAAATGAGAAACAACCAATTTTAAAAATGGACAAGTGATTTCAATAGACAATTCTCCAAAGAAAAAATAGAAATGCCTAAAAAGCACATGAAATGATCCTCCACATAACTAGCCATTGCAGTAATGCAAATAAAAACTACAATGAAATATCATCTTATGCCCATTAGACTCGTGACAATTTACAAAACAGAGGACTACAAGTGTTGGAAAGGATGCTAGTGAAATGAAGAATGGTGCACGTGTTGTGGAGGACAGTTTGGTGTTTCCTCAGAAAACTAACTATAGAAATTCCATATCATCCAGCAATTCCACAGCTGGGTATCTACCCAGAAGAATTGAAAGCAAAGACATGAATAGATATGTGCACACCAGTGTTCATAACATCAATATTCACTATTTCCAAAAGTTGGAATCAACCCAAATGCCCTTCAGCAGATGAATGAATAAACAAATTGTGGTCTATACATGCAGTGAAATATTACTCGGCTGTAAGAAGGAATACAGTATTAACACATGGGATAACATGGATTAATCTTGAGGACCTTATGATGAGTGAAGCAAGCCAGGCAGTGAAGGACAAATATTACAAGTTCTTCCTGATATGAATTAAGTAAATTGTGCTGACTCACAGAGTCTAGAAGAGTGATTTTCAGGAATAAGAAAAGGGAAAATGGGGTGTGAGCCAATGCTCATATGGCCAAAATCTATGATAAGGTAGAAGTGTGTAGTTTGCAGTGGGAGGGTATGACCATGGTGTAGTGATACTATTGAGTTGGATGTTGCAGGTTCATCAGAAGGATAGGGTGAGGATGGTCAATTGGGCTGTCCATGGAACTGGGGTGAGGGCTGGAGCATGGAGAAGGTGAATACTGGGGATTGGCAGGTCCATGGATCAAACTACAATGTTGGGAATGTTCTTTTGGCAACATGACAAAGAAGGATTACTGGTTTATAGTGTTGGAATTGGGGACCATACAGGTTAAGGCAGACCTGGGGCAGGCTTCTAGGGAGTGTGTGAGTGTTCACCTTCTCACAGTGTGTTATATCAGTAGGTAGAGACCCACATAATGAATGGGAAGATGTTGGGCTCCCCCCTGGGGAGGCCCTCTGTGTTCTCAAATAGAGGGGCATGACTCTTTTGAGAGCATGGGCTTTGCCTAATAGGAGAGGACAAACCACTGTGTCAAGCCCTCAGTTTTGTTGCAAGTAACTATGAATCTAGTCCTTCAAGAAGTGGAGCCTGGTGGTTTTATTGGTCCCCAGGGGATGGGGTTGAGGAATAGCATAGAGCAAACAGGGGGTATTTTGGGGGCAATGGAGATGTTCTACATGATCATGCAATTTTGGATATAGGCCATGTTAAATCTCAGCAAAAATTATAAATGTGTATGGTCCAAAATGTAAACCATAATGAAAACCACTGACTGTAGTTAGTAGCTATGTTTCAGTATTTGTACATCAGTTGTAACAAATATACCATCCACGCATAAAATGTTATTAATAGGTGAAGGGGGAAACAGGGGAGGATGTTGGGAATATGGGAGTCCCCTGTATTCTGTATGTTACATTTCTGTAACAAAACTTCTTTGAAGACAAAATGATAAAAGTAAGACTCTGGGGGTATAAATGGAAGAAAAAGTCACTGTACATACAAGGCAACAGATCTTACAGTGAGGAAAGCCAAAATGTCAAAAACAACATTTAAATATTTTTCATCATTTTTCATTATACAAAAATTTTAAATTTTTATATTTTTATTTTTTATATTTTATTTCTTATTTTTAAAATTATCATTATTATTTCATTTTCTTACTAATTGTATTTGGCTAATTTATTGGCTTCATTTTTGAAGGAATTTTGAATCACAGAAAGGTTATAACTGTGGCAGGGAAAGATCATTGGTGCTGTTGTCAGTGATGGGGGTTGCATGGGAGGAAGTTCACCTGGGCATACATATAAGATGCAAAAATTTGTTCAAATGTTCATGGGGCATTGTAACAGTGGTTAGAGATTCACACAATAAGACAAAGAATATCAAATTCCTATCCTGGGGTGCTCTGCCACATTCTCTTATGGGACAGCAAGAATCCCCAAAGTACATGGTGAATGACTAGTGAAGGAGGATGGTCCATTGATGGGGTCTTGATATTGATGACTGTATTTATGAACCATTACTGTATAAATTGAAACTTAGCCTAGTATTATAAGGTGCCTAAGAGTTACCTCCTTAGAGCCTCTATATTGCTCAAAGGTGGCATCTTTCTAAGATGAACTCAATGTAAAAATGCAAAAATTTCCCCTCAGCATGGGACATGAGTCCAAGTGATGAGCCTCCTTGGAACTGAGGCATTACTACCAAGTACCAACAAGCAATGCAACTGGAAAAAGACCTTGACCAAAAGGAGGAAAATGTAAAGACAAATAAGTTTATATGGCTATGAGACTTCAAAGTGTGACATGAGGTCATTGCAGTGGTTATGATTATGCACATCCCAGCAGGATCTCATTAACAGCCAGAGTAGATGCTAACCCATGTAGCACATCTCCTGAGTGCTCTGGAGACATTCAGATACTATAGTCATGGCAGAGAGCTCAGGAGTTTGGTGCCTTGCCAGTGGGTCATACTTTGGAACTTATGCTCACCAATGTGACAGAGTTGGACTCAGTTGTGGTTTCCCTACACATGGCTCTACTGTCCCTTCTATTTGAACCTATAATTATAGTAGAATTGGTAACTGTAAATGCAAGAGACTTAAATCTTTGACTTGTCAATGTGCCAGCTGTGCAAAACCTGCTCTCCAGTTCATTGGACCCACCTAGGACAATTAACAAGGAGGAGATGATGGACAACCACCACCAAGGAAATAAGATAGTCTAGAACTTCAAGAAAGTGCATCCCATCCATCAGCCATGTGTTATTGAAGCCACCTCTCAATTAGAGCTGGAGAGGGAATCACCATCCCTGAATCCTCAGGATTTGGGAATGAACTATGGACTAAAGTAGACTTACTGGTATTCTACTAGAGGCTCATTGTGATTCTACCAATGGAAGAATTATATCATGGAAGTGGAGGCTGTGGCCACTGGACATTCTGAGGGCAGGGAGAGGGAAAAACTGGTGTAATATATGGGCCTTTTTAGGACTTGGGAATTGTCCTGAATGACATTGCAATGACAGATACAGGTCATTATATATCTTATCATAACCTGCAGAATTGTGTGGGAGAGATTTAAACTGCAATGTAAACTATATTCCAGGCTTAGTGGCAATGCTCCTAAATGTGTTCTTCAATTAGGATGAATGTACTACACTGATGAAGCATGTTGTTGATGTGGTAAAATGTGGGAGGTATGCAGAGTGGAGCATATGGAAATCCATTTTTATGTAACATTACATAATCTAACGATCTTTATATTTATATATATATAATATATATATATAACTTCTCAAAACAAATATTCAAAAAAAACTCCTTTAAAAATGAGTTACAAGCCATGAAAAGATATATAAAAAAGTTAAATCATATTGCTCAGTGAAAAAAGTCAGCATAAGTGTTGGATAATATATTATTCCAATTATATTATATTCTGAAAGAATAAATATAGGAAACAATAAAATGTCAGTGGTTGCTACAAGTCTACAAGTTAGGGGATAGTGAGGGATGAACAGGTGGAGCTCAGTGCAAATTTTAGGGCAGTGAAATTATTCTGAATGTTGTGGTAGAGGTGGATAATTGGCCATATGCAATTGTCAAAACCTATAGAAAAGCAATAATTAATCCTAATATAAACTAAAGAATTAGTTAATACTAAGTTATCAATAATTGTTCATCAATTGTAACAAAAAACCTCACAAATGTAACATATTAATACAGGGCCATAGGTACATATGGGAGTGGTATATGGGAGCTCCTTCTACTTATGTATAATTTTCTGTGTTAAGCACAAAACTTCTATAAAAACAAAGTTTTAGAGAAATTGACTTCTTTAGAATGTGTTAACTGTATGGTGATACATGTGGAAATTACAAGTAATGTAACTTATGGGTTACAGTTAAAGTAATATTGAAATATTTTTGCAGGAATGGTAAAGAAGAAATATCAATTCTAAGGGATAATAATGGGGTTATTCACAGGTATGGAACTTTTCCTTTTAGAGTAATGAAAACATTTTAAAATTAGCTGAGATAATGAAAGCAAAACTCTGTGATAAACATGAGAGTCACTGAGTGTAATCTTGGAAAGGATCGTACAAAGCATGGGGCTGTTTAACACAGGGAATTTTGTGGTGGAAGATGGACTGTGGTTAACAGAACAAATATGAAAAATATTCTCTTTTGAATTATAAAAAGTATATAACACTAAATAGATGGTTAATGGGAAAATACACCAAATGTAAATATTGGCTTTAGTTAGTAATGTTTTGATGATGCTCTTTCATAGTTTGTAACAATTGTTTCACAACATTGAAAGGTATTGGCCATGAGGTAATGTATGTGAGCTTTGTATGATGATATGCATATTTGTTTTGTAAGTTAATAATTTATACTATACACTTGTTTATGGATATTCATGAAAGAATGATAAACTTCAATTTACAAAGTTAAAAATTATTTACTATGTGCATGGGGGAGTAATATGGGAAGATGGTAGTTTCTATGCAAATTTTTGGACTCCAAAACTGCACTGAATTAGTTCCTTTTAAAAATGTCATTTTATGTTGATATTTAAAACAAAAATACTGTACCTTTTCTCCCTACTTAATTACACTGAATCTGGGGTAAAGAACTTAGATCCTGGAAATATGCTTGTGTCACAAGAAATTAAATAAGCTTTGTAAGCTTTGCAAACAATGATGATGTTCAGCTAGGATTTTAATTATTTTCAAAATGGGAAAATGTGGATGATGAGTAGAGTTGCTGGTTTTGACAGCCCTTTGATCCTGTGGTCTCAGCATCTCAGACTTGGGAAACAAAGCTATGGATACCTGGGAGTGGGGCATGGTAGTGGGGTGGCACATAGGCCATCTTTCCCACTCACTCATCTGCTCCAGTGGTCACTGCATGAAGCCCACCAGGAGCTTAGGGTCACATAGGGAGGGGTGCATAGTTATGTGGTTTCCCCAATCTTTAAAAATGACATATTTTGCTTTCAGTGAGAGTTAATGTAGAGTGTTCTAGATTGCATGTATACACTACTGACAGATTTCAGGAGTAATTCAGGAATATTTGATGCTACATTACAGTCACTTGCTTTGGGGGAGATAATGGAAGGTCTCTTGTCCCTGTGCTGAAGCCCTAAATACCCTGCTGTTCCCCTGATCACTTCAACCTCCTGTTCCATCAGCATCAGCTCTCACTTCTTGTCATATTTCTACAAGTGTGAACTTTTTTATGCCAAAGACCCCAATTCTGTCCCCCACAGACCCTGCACACTGCTTAGCAGTGATGTGACCCCTTTTCCCCACAGTAACTTTGAGAAAGCACCTTCATTTTGGTCACACCTGCATGATGCCTGGCCAGCTGGGGAGGTGCCATCACAGGTAAAACACTTACACTGTTCTGTGCAGTTAAAGCATCCCAGGCAGTCATGCAGGAGTGCAGGGCATTTGTTCTTATTGGTGAGGAGTTTACAGATGAGCTGTGGATGGGAGTGCAGCTGTTGGCCAGGGACAATGGTGCTGAAATAAACATTGTCCTAGAGGATTTTGTAAAATTGATTAACCTTGAATCAGCATGTTTTCCCCACTGCTCCCTGCATTTACCCTATTTAAAGATGAGGGATGTTCTGATGTGCTTGGACTAAGTTTGACAGAAAACAAAGAATGGCCACTTTAATTTTAATTTCAGATAAACAATAAATATTTTTACATAATTATTTCCCATGAAAAAAGGAAGATATTTATACTAAATATTTGTTCAAATTTATTTGAAATTCAACTACATATCCCATCACCAAATCTTGCCTATTCCTTTGACAAGTGAATATAATTTGCTACACTCTGAGCTCAACTCTGATAGATTTTGAGTCAACCACCCTCCACCCACAATGAGTGCTCACCTCCCTCTATGCCTGACTCTTTGATCATGGGACAAGACCAGGTCCTCTGGGACTGCTCCTGACATTTCCAAGTACTGGAATAAGGTGCTGGAGTCCCAGTGGGCTAACAACTCACCTGGCAATTACACACAGCAGAGCAACCTCTGATAAAACCTGGCTCCACTCACCCTGAGGCCCATCTTGGAACCTGTGTACCCAGCCCATTTGGTGATAAGGCTTGGGTGAAGAACTGGGAATGTTGCTAGGTTTTTCTTAGTCAAGTCAGAGGTAGTGTCTCCCTGGTCACAAGGTCTAAGGGCCATCTTCAGTGGTTCCAGGAATTCAAAGAGACCTTCATTTAGTTCACCACTTTCAAAATTTACTCTGAGTATTTAGGGCTGATCACTGACTTCTGTTTCTTGTAGTTGTTATAAAAGATCATTATAAAATTACAGTAGTCAAAAATCAAACATCAATCAAAAAATCAAATGATCAAATGAGCCAATTAAAGAATTAACTCATGAAATATTTTTTCTTTGAATTGTCATTATCATATCTGAGTTTTAGGAGATAAGTTTTAAATGTTTTCAATGTAGTAGAAATACAGATGGAGAGAAAAGCAAGAAGGGTTTGGGAATTTGCTGCCCTTGACTCATTTGCCCCATGGATTCTGCAACAGTTCTTAGTCTCTGGGTGGGACTGGGCAGGTGGGACTCAGGCCTAGTTGAGGCTCTCACTCTCCCTTTCATCTCAAGAATCCTGGCTGCTTCCTCAGGATACCTAGCAGGAATGCTGAGACAAGCTCACCTTTTCTCAGAGGTAGGTTCTGCTTACACTTCAACATTTTCTGACCCTAAGGAAAGGGACATTTCCCCTTTGAAGGGAGACAGGTTAGAGACAGGCTGAAATACTTTCTATATCTCTCTGGATGATGTACTTTCTCTGTGGTCCTAGTATAGTGTGTGACAAAAGCATTATAACCTGGCTGTCCATATCTGTCGTGACCTGATGCCTCCCAGTACTAGAAAGCAGTTAATTTGTGTTTTTTCTTCTTTTCAGGTCCCATACACCTTTCTTGTGATGTCTGGTGTGGTACAGACAGGACACCACTGATACTTGCTCCTTGATGCAATATGTGAGACCATAGATGATATCTCATTAAAACTGTCAAAGTGACTGCTGACAAATAAGTGTCCATGCCAGGTTCAGCACTGAGCTATGTAGACAGCAGGAGGGCAGATTGTGGTGAATTCCTGTATGTACAAGGGTCAAGGTTCCTGGTTGACCCACACTTACACTTGCTGCTGCCCATTGGGGCTTGAGATTCAGGATTTCTAGCCTGTCTGGCTTTATTCTCTAAAAGCATTGTCCAAAGTGAGTACTGTAAACTTGAAATGAATCACTCTTGTCTGTATCCTCACTTGTGACACATAAAATGGCTCAGAGAGTCCAATTTGAGGTGTAATTAGAAGAATGAGATATTTGATAACACCTCTAAGAATGTTTCTGCTAATGCCACATCAATGTCTGGCCTAAAGCAGTCAACAGACATGATTTCAGAATCTGACTATTTGGAAGCTCACCAAAGTTCCGATCTCATAGGTGTTGCCAAATTTCAATGCTGTGAACCTGTTCACACATGGTATTTCATTCAGGCACATTTTTCTTTAGGTTGGGATCTCTCTGTCAGCTTGGAGAAGGCTTGTCAATTTAGTTTGAGGTGAGAAATTCATAATTTAAACAGAGACAAATTGACTCAAGAGACACACACCATTGTGGTAGGAAATTCTTAAAGTGTTGCCTTTGTAGTGACCTAATCAAGTCCACCTGCAATGACATTATCTGCATTTCACACTCTGCCACCCTTTAAGCTGAACTCTCAACAAGATCTGAATTGGGGGAGGAAGGAATAGAGTCTTTCAGTCAACAATAAATAACAGTGATTAATTTGCAGTTTGTCTGAAAGGTCCAGTCTGCCCAAGAATGCATGTGACATGCCTGCAGTTGGTGCAAGTGCAATCCTGGGTCCTTTCTGAAAGACTCCATGGAACTCTGTCTGCTTGTATACTTATGTATATATATGAAATCCTAGCTCTGCAGCCTTGAAGGAGGTTGAGGTTTTGGCAGAGCTAATTTCAGTGCTCTCTCCTGAATTTTTCTGTGATTATGTTTCTGTATTGAATGTGATGACATAATGCTAAAATACATCTGCAATTGTGTTTATTTCTGAAATGATGGCACAAAACCATCTGCGATATGTGATGTGGGAATTTCACCACTATTCAGAAATTGCAAGTAGAGGATACTGAATGGGGAACAGAGACTGAATATTAAAGACCTTATTCAGGAGGCTGAGGATTTCCAAATCTATGCTGAATGCCTTAGGGGACCAAGACCATAGGACATGATGGGAGAGAGGTGCCTCTAACATCCCTACCTTGGTTGCTGGTGTCTCTGCCAGGTTCCTGGTGCCCACCCTGCCCCAGTTGGGATGCATCTTTCTCACAACTGGGAAAGGGGAGGAGCAGAAGCAGGAATTCAATCTCTTAGGTGAACCTTTTCTCTACAGCTTTTCTGTGTTACTGTCCTTGACATTATGTTCTCCATTTTCCAAACACCCATTTGTCTCTGATCTTGTGTATGAATCTGGGATCCCATCGTGCTTTCCTTGTTCTGGTTCCTGACATGCTTTTCAGCCTCAGCTCAGAGAATTCTTCCCCTTGGTGACTTACCTGCTAACAGCAGATTCCATACAACCTATGTACACTTCACCTCCCCATCCCCTGTATCCAACTTACTTCCCCCTAAGCTGAACACCATCCTTGACCCCAAGCTTCAGAATTCAGGTCAGTATAGGACAAGGGTGGTAGTTCCCACTGATCATGTAGAATCTGATTACCAGACAGCTGATCATGTGTTGCAGACTGGAAAAGAGATAGTCTGGGTTCCAGTGAGAGGGAATAGTAAGGTACTTTGGGGACACTCAGAAACAGGCTGGACTCTCATTGGCTAGGAGAGATTTCATGGATCATTCTCACTGTAAAGCCTCATCATATACTCTGTTACCAGCCTCTGACCTCTAACTCCATAAGGATCCCAGGTTCATCTTGTGATGCTCTGACTAGGACATGTGATTACAACCTCTGCATAGGAACATGACTCGGTAAGGTAGCAGTTTGTTTGAGACAGTTGGATGAGGATGAGAGTGTCCAGGGGAAAGATGACCATTGTACACACACTTGTCAATGTTAGTATCTTGGAGAGAAGGCTTCTGTTTTGTACCTTGCCAAAGTGCTTGCTTCAAGGGCCATTTTAACTGGTTATGGTTGAGTTTAATGATAAATAAAATTATTGTAAGATCTTCAAGATGCTAACACATAATGGTATCCTGACCTACCTGAATTGAACATTAATTTAAAACACTTTATTCTAGAATTGCAGTAGTGCATGAAAGAGTCTGAACAAGTTTGTCAATGGCCATGAATAACCAAACTCTGGTGACAGAATTCATCCTGCAGGGATTCTCAGAAACACCACAGATCCGGGTTATCTTCTTCATCATTTTCCTTTCCCTCTACATCATGGCCCTCTGTGGGAATTCCCTAATTGTGGCAGCCATCACATTCAGCCCTGGACTCCACACCCCCATGTACTTTTTCTTGGTCAATCTTTCTATATTGGATGTTCTCTGTGCATGCACCATTGTGCCCAAGTTGCTCAAGATCCTGATAGTGGAAAACAAAACCATCTCCTACAGGGGCTGCATGACCCAGATGTTTTTCCTGACATGGGCAGTTGCAGCAGAGGTCCTGCTCTTCACTGCTATGGCCTATGACCGTTATGTGGCCATCTGCCAGCCCCTGTACTATGGCTCCCTGATGAGTCCACAGATGTGTGCAGTGCTGGCTGTTGCTGTGTGGGTTATCAGCCTCCTTGGCACTGGGGTTAACACCTGCCTGATGTTACAGCTGACTTTCTGTGGACCCAATGTGATAGATCACTTCTTCTGTGAGGTCCCACCTGTGCTGCTACTGTCCTGTTCCTCCACATATATTAATGACATTATGACCATTGTGGATGACATCTTCTATGCTGTGTTGAATTTCCTGTTTACTATAGTGTCCTATGGCCTCATCATTTCCACCATCCGGAAGATTCGTACAGCTGAGGGGAAACAGCGAGCCTTCTCCACGTGTTCCTCCCACCTCACTGTGGTCACTATGTACTATACTACCGTCATCTATACTTACATGACGCCAGGTTCCAAGTACTCCCCAAAGATGGGGAAGGCTATGGCTGTGCTTTATTCCACAGTGAGCCCTACCTTGAACCCTCTTATCTACACCCTAAGGAACAAAGATGTCAAGAAAGCACTAAAGAAAGTCATTACATTATTAACAAATAAGCTGTAATAACATATTTTAGAGATAAGAGCTGGCTTGGCTAAGGTTTACATTCCATTTATCAGATTCTATATTTTATTTTAGATATCATTTTTTATTGGAAAACAAAACCTAAATCTACTCTAAACCTGTGTCTCCCAATTAGATATATAATCTAAACATTTTAAAATTATACCAGAATGAAAGGGGACCTTTAAGCCTGTTTCACATTTAACAAATCAGGGAACTAAATATATAGATATTAGTATTAAGTATTTATAATAAGATATGTACGGTGTAATAGTGCAATATAAAAGAGAAAATTGTATATTTATTATCCAACTGTAGAGACCACACATAGTCTCAGCTGATAGGTAACATGCCTAATATTTATTGAACAATTTCAACTTCTCACACATGAATTGCATTATAATTATTTTTCCAAATGTCCTTAATAATTTGTAAATTCTTTGAGATACAGCTGTGTCATGCTTCCACAAAAGTGCTGTATCCTGGGCATGGACTCAGTGAATAAGTGCAAAGTTGAAAAGAACCACTGAGAGGTGGGGATATTGGTGGTCCTTCAGGCAGAGATTATTGAAAAAGCTGGATACATTAAGAGAAATGGGGATTTAATGCAGTTGAAAGTTGCAGATGAAGGAGGGTACTTGTGTTTCAGAGAAGTTACAGCCATGGGCCTATGGTATGCATTATGTGGATCTGGAAGTTATTGGTATTGATCCTGTAAAATACTGCAATATTACTTTTAACTTTAACTATAGCCTATATGTTGAATTGCTAGTGTTTTTCCATGTGTCTACATATTTATAACAACTTTTAATAGAGGAACAATCTTTCATTTGTACTATTAACCACAATAAACTTCCCCACTAATATCACTACATTATACAGTCCCTAAATCATCCTCTACTTTTCTTTCAATTGACATTAACATCCCTAGACTACCCCATTATACTTACTATAATGTGTCACCAAAAATCCATCCATTTCTCGACATTAATTATCTACCTTATGAAACATTTTACATACATTTATCATCAATTCCCCATTCTCAATCCACCTTCTCTCTCCTAATAACCTATTCTCCAGAGTTTAACTTCATCAGTTTCCTCAACTTTTTTAGTTCATATTAATGAGACAATATATTTGTCCATTCATATCTGGGTTATTTCACACAACAAAATGTCTTCAAGGGTAATTGATGTTGATACATGCCTCCAACTTCATTAATTCTAACAGCTTAATAATATTCCATTGTGTGTATATACCACATTTTGTTTACCCATCCAACAGTTAATGGACACTTGGGTTGTTTCCATCTTTTGACAATTGTGAATAATTCCACTATGAACATCCATATGCAAATGTGTGTATATCTGTTTTGGTCAGCCAAAGGCGTGCCTTTTGAAATAAACCAAAGATTGGTCGGTCTTTATAAAGGGTATTTATTTGGGGTAGAAGCTTACAGTTACCAGGCCACAAAGCATAAAGTTCTTCCCTCACCCAAGTCCATGTGTTGGAATAAGATGGCTGCCGACGTCTCCACGGTTCAGGCTTCTGGATTCCTTTGTTCCTGGGGCTGCATTTCTCTCTGGGCTTAGCTTGTTTCCTTCACGAGTTCAGCTGAAGACTATGAGACTCTCTGCGTTGCATCTCTCCACAAGGCCAGCTGTAGCCTATCCGGCGATCGGCTCACTCCATCAGAACTGCTTCTCAAATCTGCTTCTCCAAATCTCCTCTATGCTTCTCTCCAATCTCTGCTTCTACTTGAGACGACCCCCACCGAGGGGTGGGGCTCAACGTCTCACTGACGTGACAATTAATGCCCTACTCATAACTTAATCATGCCCAGATGAACAGATGAGCTTACAAACATAATCTAATTTATATTTTCGGAATTCATAATTAATTCAAACTCAAACCATTACACTCCACCCCCTGAATTCCAAAAATATATTACAATATTAAAAAACCTTAAGTTAGTAACAATTTCAGGTACAAAATCATATCAAAATCAGTTCAAAGAAACAGTTTGTCTTTAGGCAAAATTCCTTCTAGCTGGAGAACTCTGAAACTTACAAAACAATTTACCTGCTTCCAAAACACAAAAGGAAAGACAAATCATACACATTAAATTAACATAAGGAGAAAATTGAGATGTTAAACATAAGGCATGGATTCTCTGCAGTTCAGCAAAACTGCAGGGCATCCTCTATTCCATTTCAAAGTCTGAGTCATTTTCAAGATGATGGATTCTTTTCCTTGGGGCCACATGGGAACCCGCACTTTCCACAGGCTTGCTCAGCAGCCATTTTCTTGGTTCCACCCTCATCAAGCATCTGGGTGTCGACCAAGTTTCAGACCTCACCCTCCAAGCAGTTTGGGGTGATTGCCCCACCTTACCCAATTTTTGGGTTAGAACCCTATCACCCCTAGTACAGTGAGGTGAAGACAACATTACCCCTAACCTTTGGCATACAGGCTCAACTATCTCAGAGCAACAACTTGGCCACCTGACCTTCTCCAAATTTTGGCACACAGGCCCAAACTTTTCACAGCAACTAGTTGAAAACCTGGCCTTCCCTAATCCATGGGGGACACGAACAGCCCTCTCAGACCTATGGAGTGCTGATCTTAGCCGCCCTAATCTTTGAGGAATGTGCTCCACCTTTCCTGTACCCTGGGGCAGCAAAACTCTCCCAGAACATTGGGTGGGGACATCCATGCTCTTCAACCTCCCAGGCAAACTCACCCTCTCCAGACACATGGGTGGGGTTCCTCCCTTGGCCCAAGGTGATGTCTTGATTCCAGATCTCAGCTTCCATGGTTTTCTCCTTAAAGCTGTTTATCCTTCAATGTCCCCTTTCCATGTCCTTTTTAGTCCAAGTGAACAGTGGTTTTGTTCATACAACTCTCTCAAAAACTTTGTTGGTTTAGCATGCAGGAAGCAGGGGTCCAAGCCATTAGACATTAATACTTTCCACAAGTCTTTCCTAGATAATTCCATCTTCAGTTCTGATTTACAATTTCCAGGTTTAGCTAAATGTTCAAATGGGGCACTTTGAATTGGACACTTAATTTCCACAAAGTTGGAAGTTCCGGAATCATTTTCTGTTTTCTTTGTGCCCAAAAGTTCAGTCCTTAGTGTATTTCTTTCATCTAGCATTTTGCTATA